>SJYV01016942.1:253426-298491 GCA_006410875.1 Neotragus pygmaeus | reverse complement strand
GCGTGAGCTATGGGCAGGATGATTTGGGAGAATGGCATTGAAGCATATATACTATTATGTAAGAAACGAGGCGCCGGTCTATGTTCGATGCAGGATGCAGGATGCTTGGGGCTGGTGTACAGGGATGATCCAGAGAGACGTTGTGGGGTGGGAGGTGGGAGGGGGATTCAGGATTGGGAGCTTGTGGTGGATTCATGTCGATGTATGGCAAAGCCAATAGAGTATTGTAAAGTAAAATTTAAAAAAAAAATTATTAAAAAAAAAACAAACTCAACACTCAAAAACAAACATCATGGCATCTGGTCCATCACTTTCATGGCAAATAGATGGAGGAAAAGTGGAAACAGTGACAGATTTTCTTTTCTTGGGCTCCAAAATTACTTCAGATGGTAAGTACAGCCATAAAATTAAAAGATGCTTGCTCCTTGGAAGGAAAGCTATGACAATCCTAGACAAAATATTAAAAAGAAGAGTCATCACTTCGCCAACAAAGGTCTGTATAGTCAAAGCTATGGTTTTTCCAGTAGTCATGTATGGATGTGAGATTCAGAACATAAAGGAGGCTGAGTGCCAAAGAACTGATGCTTTTGAACTGTGGTTTTGGAGAAGACTCTTAAGAGTCCCTTAGGGACTGCAAGGAGATCAAATCAGTCAACCCTAAAAGAAATGAATTCTGAATATTCATTGGAAGGACTGCTGCTGAAGCTTCAATACTTTGACCACCTCATGCATAGAGCTGACTCATTGGAAAAGGCCCTAATGCTGGGAAAGATTGAAGGCAAAGGAGAAGAGACAGCAGAGGAAGAGATGGTTGGATAGAATTACTGACACAATAAACATGAATTTGAGCAAACTCTGAGAGATGGAGAAGGATAGGGAAGCCTGGCATGCTGCAGTTATGGGGTAGCAAAGAGTCAGACAAAAAAATCACATATTTGAAAGTTGCTAAGAGAATAGATCACTAATCTAGAGCCAGACATCTTGGACTGTGAAGTCAAGTGGGCCTTAGAAAGCATCACTACAAANGCTGGATGGCATCACAGACTCGATGAACGTGAGTCTGAGTGAACTCCGGGAGATGGTGATGGACAAGGAGGCCTGGTGTGCTGCGATTCATGGGGTCGCGAAGAGTCGGACACAACTGAGCGACTGAACTGAACTGAACTGAACTGAAGAGAATAGATCTTAAAAGGGGGGTAATTCTATTACAACATATAAATGTATCAAATCAAAATCCTGTACACCTTAAATTTATACAATGTTATATGAGAGTTGACACTTTTGAAACATGGTGTTGAAGAAGACTCTTGAGAGTCCCTTGGACTGCAAGGAGATCAAACCAGTCAGTCCTAAAGGAAATCAGTCCTGAATATTCATTGCAAGGACTGATGCTGAAGCTGAAGCTCCAATACTTTGGCCACATGATGCAAAGGACTGACTCACTGGAAAACACCCTGAAGCTGGGAAAGACTGAAGGCAGGAGGAGAAGGGACCAACAGAGGATGAGATGGTTAGATGGCATCACCATCTCGATGGATATGAGTTTGAGCAAGCTCTGGGAGCTGGTCAGGGACAGGGAAGCCTGGCATGCTGCAGCCCATTGGGTCGCAAAGAGTCAGAGATGACTGAGTGACTGAACTGAACTGATGTCAATTATATCTCAATAAAACTGGGGGTGGGGGGGAAGATAGCCATGGCTATGGAAAAAAAATGTTGGCTGCCCTCAAAAGAGTATTGATATACATGTTTCATTCAGCAAATGCAGTAGCAGTGCATTATTCCATCCTTTCAGCTGGCCTTATCATGAACACAACATATATCAGTGAGAGACATGTTTCACATAGAAGTTAAAGACCTTTTCCTTGATTACAACAGTAATGTTCATAATAGTTTATTCATAAGACAATAAAATACTGAAATGAGCAAACAGAAGCACATAAAACCTCTCTACCCACAATTACTGACTGGCTCTTAGGGAACCACATGCACAGTGGTTCAAGAAGTAGTATGGTGAAGTAGAAGGAATGAGCTCTCTCTCAGGCTCTGTGCAGACTGTGAGCTGGCTGGCAGGGCCCTTACAGGTAAGATGATGGTTTTGAACAAGGAATTCAACATGACTCCTAGGTTCTGGCTTGCACAGTTCGGGGGTGTTGGAAATCAATGCCAAGTTACAATAGCATTACCCTCCCACCCCAGTGGTCAGCTTTTGGGACTTGCACGGCAATGGCTAGTGGCTTCCTGTACTGAGGCAGAGAAAAGCATCTGTTTTATTCAGATTGATTCATGGATAAAACTGAAGGTTGCCAATCATATACACTAGTAACTCTCAAAGTTACCTAAGCCAAAGAACTCTCATTCTGGTCACAGTTTACTACTCTGAAAATTTGCAGTAGTTGAAAATAAGATCCTTAGAAGGCTATTTAAAGAAAGAAACATGGTATATTCAAGAAGTCATTAAACACACACACACACTTGTCAAATTCAGTTCTTTAATTGGATAATTCTGTATAATCTTCCACAGTCCAGTTGTGTAAGTGAAAATGGAATTTATAAAATAGATGGTGGTAACAAAGTTTGGTTTGTGGCAGTTCTAAAGAAAGAACACACCAATCTGATAAACTATCCATTTGCTTCAAAGTCTTTAATACATTCATCCTTAGCATTCTGCTTCACTTATGTCATGAGATTTCATATTGACGGATTTTATAGAACCATTCCATTTTATAGAACCATTTGATGGATTTTATAACAAATAAGTACCAGCAGGGTGTACAAGCCCCTATCATTCATGACAAATGATTAAAGGATAAGAGATCATCTTTTAGAACAGTGGCTTCCAATCGCTTCTCGGCCTTTTGGCTAAGATCAAGTGCGGAACAGTGGCTCCTGAATATAGCCAATCATAGGAAACCCTGGAAAATATAGTTTCCCAAGCCACCCTGACAAAGTCTGATTCACTGGCTATGGGGTGATCCCAGGATTACGTCTTTTAAAAACCCAAGCAATCCCAGAAATCAGTCAAACCAGGAGCACATGTATTTAGGGGTGAGAGAGGATGAGGATTGAAAATGGACCTACTCCTGGCTCTAATTTGCTGTTCAGCAAGGCCCGAATGATGGGCAATATAATTTCTCTCCGTAAACCCTCACTACAGTCACCACAGCAGAGGGTGACAACTCAGACAGAACACTGAACACTGCAAAGAGGCCTGGCAGAAGGACTGAGGTTGAGGGCAGCGGGATGGGTGACAAGAGGAGAGAGGAAGGGAAGAAGGTGGAGCTGCCTTCAGAGCAGGTGGCAGAAAGAACCACTGCTTTTCGTGGTCCAGCAAAAAGCAGAGGAAGGAGGACCTCAGACGAGAAAGTTGTTTCCATCTCCCTGAAAAATATCAGCCATTTAAGAAACCAATTGCCTCCTACAGCTCACTAGAAATCACTTTTGAGAATAACATGATCGAATTTTCCTAGGAGTCCTGTACTACTACTTTCCAAGCTGGACACAAACATACCAAACTGTGATATCAAAAACCTTAAGACTTGAGAAATAAGCCTATATGTAAAAACATTCAGAGAAAGACCATAGCTAAACTACAGAATAGTTCCCATAAGGGGAAAATTATGGCCCAGGAGAGGAAATACAGTTAAACTAAAGATACGGATTGGAGCCAGGCCTTAAAGATGGACAGGAGGAAAGAGAGGGTTTTCTAGAGGGGGCGAGGAAAGGAGGTGCCATATGAAATGAAACAGGGAGGTGGCAAACGATAGAAAGAAAGGTGCATTGCCTGAACGAGTCCTGCGCTGGGCAGCAGCTAGGTTCCCTTCGTTTAGAGCACTTTTCTTTCAAGTGAAAATTTACATTTAGTTCATGGCCTCTTTCAAGTCCTGCCACACTCTGCATTTGTCAAAAGTTATCATCCCCATTTGACAGATGAGGAAACTGATGCTCTATTTGGAAACACTAAGTGCCTGCTGAAGAAGAGCCAACTGTTAGTTTAAGAGCTGGAGTTTGACCTCTGTCCTCTGACTTCCAGATGAGAGCTTCAATCACCAGCTACCTGAACCTGGAGAGACCAGACCAAATCAGGAGTGGCTGCAGCTATGAGGTGATGAAATCCAAAGTCAATGACATCAGAGGAAATGTTGCCATTGTTATTCAGTCTCTCAGTTGTGTCCGACTCTTTGAGACTCCGCAGACTGCAGCATTCCAGGCTTCCTTCTCCTTCACTATCTTCCGGAGTTTGCTCAAACTCATGTCCATTGAGTTGATGATACCATTCAACCATCTAATCCTCTATTACCCTCTTCTCCTTCTGCCCTCAGTCTTTCCCCGCACTAGGGTCCTTCTCAATGAGTTGGCTTTTCACATCAGGTGGCCAAAGTACTGGAGCTTCAGCTTCCATATCAGCCCTTCCAATGAATACTCAGGATTGATTTCCTTTAGAATTGACTGATTTCATCTCCTTGCTGACCAAGGGACTCTCAAGAGTCTTCTCCAGCACCACAGTTTGAAAACATCAATTCTTCAGTGCTCAGCATTTTTTATGGTTCGACTCTCACATCCATACATGGAAAAACTAGGACATGAAGAGAGCAAATCTGATTTTTTAAAAGAAAGATAAAAGTAGTTATAAATATGGAGGCTGAAGGAGAGGAGAGGGTCAAACTAACTGCCAGCCAAGCAGAGCACAGAAAGAGTGGCCTGATACCAACTGGCTGCTGGAGCCCAGAGCTGTTGCACCTCAGTGGCGAAGTTCTGTTTTACAAACTATTTATTTGGTTTATATGCAGGAAAATTCAGTAATTTAATGCTATTTTGACCTTTACTTTTTGAAATCAAACTGGAAGTTTCAGGGGAAAGGAGAATCCCATTAAATCTTCAGACTAATAAAAAGGCTTTTTTTAAAAAAGGAAATTCTCTATGGCAGTTTATCCTAGGAAACCAGTAAAAGACTATTTTTCAAACCAATTAGAGTCTTACAATCTTCAAGATCCAAATATTGTATCTCTTCTAATTGTAATATTCCATGAAGAAAACAGTGCTCCTGCTGAAAATGTTTTCCCTGAACTTAATTAAGTCTTTAGACCTAAACTCCAGTTTCCAGGAATATGAGAGCTAGAGAAACAAATTGAATGAAAACAAGAAGAAAAGAATCACACAAATCTCAAAAGTAGAATATCTTACAGGAGAGCTGACAATCTCTGATAAATTAGGGGGAGGAGGGTAGTAGAGCTTTAGATTAAAACCTAAGGATCAAATGCAAATATATGGATACTAAGTGGGTCATAGTTTGAAACAAATCCTGAGTGAAAGACATTTGGGATAACTGTAGAATCTGAATGTAGATTAGGAACTAAATGATATGAAGGAATTAATAGTTTTACTAGCTGTTGTTGTTTCATCACTAAGTCATGTCTGACTCTTTGAGACCCCATGAACTGTAGCCTGCCAGGTTTCTCTGTCTATGGGATTTTTCAGGCAAGAATACTGGAGTGGATTGCCATTTCCTCCTCCAGGGGATCTTCCCAACCCAGGGATCAAACCCATGTCTCCTGAATTTGCAGATTCTTAACACGGAGCCACCTGAAAAGCCCTAGTTTTACTAAGGAGACTATAAATGGTTAAGAAGAAAAACACTTTTGAGTGTGATACTTCACCTCAAAACACACACCTCTGATTTGCTCTCAGAAAGGAAGAGGCCATACCAATGTGACAAAATGTTAATTTTGAATCTAGGTAGTATGTATATAGTTGTCCCTTATACAATTTTATCCACTTTCATATTTGGAAGTTTTACATGATAAAAATTAAATGTAAAATAAAACATGATGATTCTAACAGAATATCAGTTTTCTTGGAATTACAGTTTAACCAACAATTCCTCTTCTGAATGATATGAAGATTTACAATAGACTAAAACCTCAACTGCTAGTTTGACTGGCAACTGTTTATTCTTCTTGAAGAAGTGTCTACAAGACTCCTGAGGGGAAAGTCTTTAAATAAAGGCTTTGTACAATCAGAGGGGCTAAAGAGACCACCAACCCTAAAGAACGCATCAGTGAAGAAACTTTTAAAGAAATCTGCGTCACAAGAAAAATAAGAGAGTCCTGGTACCATAGAAACTACCTGTGCGGCTTGAATGTTTCAAAGGAACACAGCACCTCGAGCAACAAAGAAAGCCTACGGTCCTTGCTAGGACCTCACCTGTCAACTGCTGGACGTCAACAGGGTGAGCAAAGAGCCCATGCTCACACGTGTGCCCACAGTCCAGAGACCTCGGCAAGACAATTCAACTCTAATCTGTCTGCCACTTCCTGCAGACCAGATCCACAACAGTCCTGAAAGTGCTTTGGGCAGGGTCACAAAGTAGTGTGGATGCCCTGACTAGTCTAGACGAGTTGTTCTTCCCATTGTGCCAGGATGATTCTTTGCTAACACACTAAAATGGCTTGAGAAGCACCAAATGGACCCTTAGAATTATATCAGTGAGCATTTATAACATGTAAATATGCAGTTAAAATACTTGTCTTTTTTATAAACTACTTCCCTGGTAAAGAGCCACCCTCAAAAAGGTTCAGTTTATTGTGAAGGGGGTATAAAAAGAAAGAGATGGATAGTAAAATCAAACAAACAAACAAAAAAACCCAGCATGGCCTAAGTTTGGCCTCCACTGAGGCAAAGTCTGAAGGTGCCAACAGCTGGCGGCTGTCAGCTCACTGCACCTTACTCTCACGGCCGAAAGGCAAACTGTTTTTGATGGGCAGCCAGAGTGGCACACCTCCACAGTTCCCTGGGCGTGGACTGAAGCACCTCTGTACTGAAGGGGTGGTGAATTAGACAGGTGAGACCCACAGCAGCTCCACCGTAAAGTGGTCTGGCGTCCCCCACAGCCTTCCCAGGTTCACAGCCTCCCCAGTGAACTCCAGCAACTGCACCTTCATCACTTCTCACCGACATCTTGCCACAAGTGCATAAAGTATACAGCCGGTATAATTGTGTTTTAAGCTATTTTAGTGACAGATTCCTTGTTTGGGATGTTTGTCAATGGCCTCTTGAACTGGGCCCTGATTCCTACTTGGAATAAAAACTATGACAGGTACATAAAACAAATCATGCCTCACAGCGATAGCCACGAATTTCACTGAAACAGCATCTGGACAAACAATCTCAAAAAAATTCAGCACAGAACTCAGTAACTGCCAGTTTCCTCCTCTAAACCTGGATGCGTTTCCTCAGAACTCCAGAGAAGCGAAAGATGTTGATTAGGCTGGGGGGATGGGGGCGGGGGGAGAGACTCTTATGTTTAACAACCAAACCCACCCCCCCAAAAAAGAGGAAAAGAACAGACATAATGACCAAATACTGCAGGACAAGCCTCATGTGGGACGTGTGCCTGAGTCTCCAGCTCCAATGTGAGAAGGAAAAAGAGTGGTTTTTCAAACCAGGCTATGCACTAAACTAAACTCAATTGCCCTCCTGAGGAGAGGGTGATGGAAGATAATTTTTAAACGCAGGCAAGAGGCTGGAACACAATAAAACCTCACAGCTGTGGTGAGGAAAGACAGGAGGAAATGAGTTAAGTGTTTTCAGAAAGCAGAGACCTATTCCATGTCTGTAAGATCACACTGGCACTACTGGCTGGGAGCAGGACATCTAGAAAGCAAAACAGCCGGTAAAGACGGCACTGGCCTTCAGGTGAGAGATGACTAAGAGTCAGACCAAGGCAAGGTAACAGAGTCTATAGATATTCACGAAGTACAAAAGTCAGAACGTGGGGCACAAGTAACCAAGGTGATTAATGAGAAGGAAGAATCGCAAGATGAAATGAACAACCTTTACAACATTTATAAATTCTGTAAATGCGTTCAGGTAAAGTTGTCCATTAGAAAGGCTGACTTGCCAGAATGGACTTTAAAAACATCAGAGAAAGGAGCCAACCCTTTCCATGCTGATCTTTAAAAAGTTTAAAATAAACCTGCTGCTGATGCTGCTAAGTCACTTCAGTCATGTCCGACTCTGTGCGACCCCATAGACAGCAGCCCACCAGGCTTCGCTGTCCCTGGGATTCTCCAGGCAAGAATGCTGGAGTGGGTTGCCATTTCCTTCTCCAATGCATGAAATTGAAAAGTGAAAATGAAGTCACTCAGTCGTGTGCGACCCCATGGACTGCAGCCCACCGGGCTCCTCCATCCATGGGATTTTCCAGGCAAGAGTACTGGAGTGGGTTGCCATTGCCTTCTCCATTAAAATAAACCTAACTGCTTTGAAAGCTTCATTTAATTCTATGATACAGATAACTACAAATGTAAGTTGTGAAAAAAATATTCTTCTTATTCCAGAATACCTAAGAGCATAATCTTGATAATCATGGACTATTTCTGTTAAAAAAAAAGATAAAAACAATTTCCTCCTAGGTTCAGCTCAAAATCCACCTCCTCTATAGTCATCCATGGTTTCAAGTTTCTCTGCCATAAGAAGCCACCTTCCTTGTGACCACACAGAACCCTACTTGCTCCTCTCAGCAGGAACTCACTGTCTGCTCCCTGCTAAGACAGATCACAGGCTCCTTGCGGGCCAAGCCAAGGCCAACCAGTTTTCCTTCCCCTTTAAGAGTTAGCACAAGGTCATTTACAGACTTAGCGTTTGACAAATAAATACTAACACAGTCAAAGCATCTTCGATTCTAAAGAAATAAGTAAATAAAAATGTAATACAAATTTAAGAACATACAACATTCTACAGAATGAGTTACTGGTTAAAACAAGGACCAAATGGGTCTTTTCTAATTTTAAAATGATGTTCTTAACACGGATGAACCTTGAAGACATTATGCTAAGTGAAATAAGCCAGCCACAAAGGACAAAATGGTATGATTCCACTCACAGGTCGTCCCTAGAGTACTCAAAGGCACACAGAAAGTAAAACAGAGGTTACCAAGGGCTGGAAGGCAAGGGGATGAGGGAGTTATGGGCTAACAAGTAAGATTTCAGTTTGGGATAAATAAAATTTTCTGGAAAGAGACTGTGGTGATGGTTACACAACAGATGACTGTACTTAATGCCACTGAACTGTGCATGTAAAATGGTTAAAATGGTAAACTTTATGTTGTGTTATACCACAAAAAAAAGCAAACAAATTAAAAAAGAACATAACAACATTCAACTGTATGCAACATCAACACAGTTGCAGATATGCTGTGGGAAACACAACTGGGTGAGCTGGTACAGATGCGACATAATTTTGCTATACTGTTTTGCCTAATTATCCAAACAGGAGATAAGATAAATTTGTATCTCTGCAATTTACATACCATTGTAGTTATAGAAAAAATTCCTTTAAATAACAGGAAAGATTAAGAATTTATAACTTCATTTAACAAAAAGTACAAGCCCTAAAAACAGAACTGAAAAGTTTCTAAAGAGTAAAACCATTAAAACAGACTCACAAGATACATGTATAACTGAATCTTTGCTGTACCTGAAACTAAAACAACACTGTTAACCAACTATACTCCAATATAAAATAAATATAAGATAAAAAGCTTTAAAAAAAAGACTCACATTGATAAAGTAAAATGATCACAACATAATTAAATGTGGTTTAGACAAAATATATAAAATTTTGGTTTTTAAATATCTCCCTTCAGTGAAGTTTGGTAGTTATTAATCCATGTTAGAACTGAGTGTAATTTAGCTAAATTGTGCAATTATTCACAAATTCCCCTGATTACAAATTTCATGAACTATCTTAAAGTCAGGATGTTAAACAATGCCTCAAAATGAAAACTCCTTGGCTTTCTCTTTGCTAGAATTCAGTACAAAAAGCAGAGTTCCTATGGGTTATGCTTCTCACACCTTAAATGGACCTTCATATTAAAACGTAACACAGTCACTTAAAACCTGAGCGGGCATGATGTTGCCTGGAACAGAAGCACTGTCTGCACACACACCTGGATGCTGCTGCACTGCCCTCTCACAAGAGACCTGAACCAGATGCCCCTCAGTTTCCACCTCATTATAGTGAGGACAGTCTCTAAGTTCACAGGAGGATCATATGAGCTTACATGCACACAACCCGGCTCACTTCCCAGGGTTTGGCTGCCCACCCTCTTTGCTTCAACACCTAAGGCGTTCATTTACCCGCATCCAGCATGCTGATGCCTCAATACACACCAAGGGGAAGCTCACAAGATCCTACCCGTCCGGGAAAAATACCTCAAAAGAAGCCTTGTTTTCTGTAATTTGTCACATTATTCTCTAAAGTCCTACAATCTGACTTCTAAGCACATTAAGCTATTGAAACTACTAACACTGAAATAAAATCTCAGTACTCATTGATAACACAGACAGAATGTCTACAGCACTTCATAGAGGCTGGGCACTTTATGTGTACTAACTTAATCGCCCAGTAACCTTGTAAGATAAGTGAGTACTATCAAATGTCCTGTTTTACAGATGAGGCAATCAGGCACAGTTGCTCAGTAACAGGGTTTGAAGCCAGGCAATCTGGCTCAAGTTCTTTGTCTCGGGACCTTTCCCTTCTGTTCTGGCTTCCTTCTTAAACCATTTCCTGCCCGCTCTTACACTCAAGGAGATCCAACCAGCCCATTCTGAAGGAGATCAACCCTGGGATTTCTTTGGAAGGAATGATGCTAAAGCTGAAACTCCAGTACTTTGGCCACCTCATGCGAAGAGTTGACTCATTGGAAAAGACTCTGATGCTGGGAGGGATTGGGGGCAGGAGGAGAAGGGGATGACCAAGGATGAGATGGCTGGGTGGCATCACGGACTCGATGGATGCAAGTCTGAGTGAACTCCGAGAGATGGTGATGAACAAGGAGGCCTGGCGTGCTGCGATTCATGGGGTCGCAAAGAGTCGGACACGACTGAGCGACTGAACTGAACTGAACTTACACCAAGTATCTCCTGCCCCTCACACCTCCTTTTAAGGCTGTCCCTGCTGGTTCTTCTCTCACTCTTAGTGTCGGCATACTGACACCTCCTCTTCTCATTCCTTTGAGGAGCTCAGGCACTCTCCTAGCTGCAACTGTCAGCCTTATACTGATACTTCACAAATTTGAATTTCTAGCCTTAAACCATTAGGTTATCTCTTGGCCTGTTTAAGTCACTTTCTTTTCCTCTGCCCAAATACAAATTTTAACCATCCTCATTTCAACGTCTATTCCCATTGCTCTTTGTGCATAATGAGATATCCCAGAGTTTACTGGTGAACAATTATTTTATTATGTCCCGGGATTCTGTGGGTCAGGACTTTAGACAAGGCACAGAGGAGATGACCGACCTCTCTCTGCTCCACAACATCTGGGGCTTGGAAGGGACAACTATTTGGCTGGGGACTAGAATCACCTGGAGGAGTCTTTACTTGAATACCTAGGGTTTGGTGCTAGCTGGTGGGTGGGACCTCAGCTAAAGCCATCAGCTGGAACACCCAGACATGGCCTCTCCTCGAGGCAGAGATCCTCACAGCATGGCAGCCTCAGAGTAACTGGACTTTTACAAGCTGGCTCAGGGCTCCAGAGTCTCCCATATTCTTAAAACACTTTCCAACTAATCCAAGCCCACAGTTCCTCCTCACCATAAAAGAAGGAATATACTAAGCAGCAAGTGTTTTTCACATACCTTCTTAATTCTTATAAGATCCCAGGCAAAGCAAGTATTATCATCCTTCACAAAAAGAGAAAGATGAAATTTAAGTTTAGAGACATGCCAATAATTATACAGATAGTTAAGGGACAAAGTCACATTCAAACTCAGAATCACAATGAAGATCAAGCTTGTATATATATACATCTAAATTTTTTTTCTCTAATTCCAGGGTAAAGGTTTTCCGTAACCAAATTTTTCTTATCAGCTAACCATTAAAAAGTTGTATTTCTTTTGCTCCTAGACTTGAAACAAATTTGTCAGGATGTTTTCAATTTATCTATTTGGAAATACATGCACATACTTCAAAAATTGAAAACTGAAATTATAGTGAGAAGTCAAGCATGTCATCTGCCCAGTTCATATCCCTGATTAACATGTCACCACTTGTACATCCTCCAATTCTTAATGCAATATAAATATTTTATTGTCACCTACACACACCCCCACACACCTTTCCCCTACAAAACATAACTCATCTGCATCATTTAGCTATTCGAAGGCAATGGCAACCCACTCCAGTACTCTTGCCTGGAGAATCCCATGGACGGAGGAGCCTGGTAGGATGCTATCCATGGGATTGGGAAGAGTTGGACACAACTGAGTGACTTCACTTTTCACTTTCATGAATTGGAGAAGGAAATAGCAACCCACTCCAATGTTCTTGCCTGGAGAACTCAGGGATGGGGGAGCCTGGTGAGCTGCCATCTATGGGGTCACACAGAGTCGGACACGACTGAAGTGACTTAGCAGCAGCAGCAGCAAGGGATCAATAGGGTGCTTCCTTTTTCATGGCTGCAGTGACTAACCTTGAGCATAACGCATTTTGTGTATGCAATTCCCAGAAACAGGATTTTCAAATATGATATATGCATTTGTATTTAACAGCTGTTGCCAAATTATCATAAGGATAGTTACACTCTCAATGGTAATATTTGTTTCCCTGTAACTTCAACAATGCAGTGAATATCAAGTTTCTAGGCTCTGGCCAAACAATTAAGGAAAAAATATATCTTTGAGTGGTCTTTGTTTATATCTTTCACTGAGGGTGAGGTCAGGCAACTTTCCATGTATTTCAAAGTTATTTGTATTCCCTTTCCTGTGAATTGTCTGCCCTCAGGTCTAGCCAACTCTTCAACTGTGTTTTTGGCCTTTCTCTCACATTAATTTCTAGCATCTCTTTTTATATTAGCATGGTTATTCTGTTGTCTACAATATGAATTGTAAATATTTCTTCCCAGTTTGTCATTTGACTTCATTTCTGTTAGTATTTGATATGTGAAAAGTCTTGGTTTTCATATAAAGTAACTGTTCTCTTTTATTGCTTCTAGACTGAGTCATAATTAAGCAGATCTCCAGTGCAGAATTAAAGAAATATATATAAGAAAAATTAACAACTTTATATCTCTTTAAGCTTTATTTAAAATATTTCTAAATTTACTGAAGGGTTGCAAAGATGGCCTAAAGAGTTCCCATATATTTTCTTTCTAAAATAACTCCAGTTAATAAATTAAGAAATTAAAGAACTAAACACCCCTATTTTTCAACTTCTAAAAAATACTGGATCAAGGCAGTCACCAAGGACTACTAAAATCAGTAACTGAAAGGCTGGTGAGAAATTCTTAAATGGACAAATTGGGCTGATAACACCTAAAGCCTATCCATTTTAACATCACAGAATGACAGACAACCAGATATTTAGGTGCTTACCAACGGAAAAATACACCACCAACCATGAAGCATTCTTGACTAAATTTAAGAGTCAGTGTGATGAGAGGGAGGCAGGGAGCCGTTGTTGCTCAGTTGCCAAGTCATGTCCGACTCTTTGGGACCCATGGACCGCAGCACGCCAGGCTTCACTGTCCCTCACCATCTCCCAGAGTTTGGCCAAGTTCACATCCATTGAATCAGTGATGCCATCCAACTGTCTCATTCTCTGCTACCCTCTTCTCCTTTGGCCTTCAATTTTTCCTAGCATCAGGGTCTTTTCCAATGAGTCAGTTCTTCGCATCAGGTGGTCAAAATATTGGAGCTTCAGCTTCAGCATCAGTCCTTCCAATGAGTATTCAGGGTTGAGTTCCTTTAAGATTGACTAGTTTAATCTCCTTGCTGTCAAAGGGATTCTCAAGAATCTTCTCCAGCACCACAATTCAAAAGTGTCAATTCTTCAGCACTCTGCTTTCTTTATGGTCCAACTCTCACATTCAAACATGACTAAAGGAAAGACCATAGCTTTGACTATACAGATCTTTGTCAGCAAAGTGATGTCTTTGCTTTTTAACACATATCATCTTCTAATTTCACGGCTGCAGTCACCATCAGTAGAGAGCCCAAGAAGAGCCCAAGAAGAGGAAATCTGTCACTGCTTCCACCTTTTTCCCCTCTATTTGCCATGAAGTGATGGGACCAGAAACAGTTAGAAGCAACAGTTAGGACTGGACATGGAACAACAGACTGGTTCCAAATAGGAAAAGGAGTACGTTGAGGCTGCATATTGTCACCCTGCTTATTTAAATTATATGCAGAACACATCATGAGAAACGCTGGGCTGGAGGAAGCACAAGCTGGAATCAAGATTACTGGGAGAAATATCAATAACCTCAGATATGCAGATGACACCACCCTTATGGCAGAAAGTGAAGAGGAACTAAAGAGTCTCTTGATGAAAGTGAAAGAGGAGAGTGAAAAAGTTGGCTTAAAGTTCAACATTCAGAAAACTAAGAGCATGGCATCTGGTCCCATCACTTCATGGTAAATAGATGGCGAAACAGTGTCAGACTTAATTTTTCTGGGCTCCAAAATCACTGCAGATGGTGATTGCAACCATGAAATTAAAAGACGCTTACTCCTTGGAAGGAAAGTTATGACCAACCTAGACAGCATATTAAAAAACAGACACATNATAGATGGCGAAACAGTGTCAGACTTAATTTTTCTGGGCTCCAAAATCACTGCAGATGGTGATTGCAACCATGAAATTAAAAGACGCTTACTCCTTGGAAGGAAAGTTATGACCAACCTAGACAGCATATTAAAAAACAGACACATTCCTTTGCCAACAAAACTGCATCTAGTCAAGGCTATGGTTTTTCCAGTGGTCATGTATGGATGTGAAAGTTGGACTATAAAGAAAGCTGAGTGCTGAAGAATTGATGCTTTTGAACTGTGATGTTGGAGAAGACTCTTGAGAGTCCCTTGGACTGCAAGGAGATCTAATCAGTCCATCCTAAAGAAGATCAGTCCTGGGTACTCATTAGAAGGACTGATGTTGAAGTTGAAACTCCAATACTTTGGCCACCTAATGAGAAAAGCTGACTCATTTGAAAAGACCCTGATGCTGGGAAAGATTGAGGGCAGGAGGAGAAGGAGACGACAGAGGATGAGATGGCTGGATGGTATCACTGACTCCATGGACATAGGTTTGAGTGGACTCCGGGAGTTGGCGATGGACAGGGAGGCCTGGCATGCTGCAGTTCATGGGGTCGTAAATAGTCAGACATGACTGAGCGACTGAACTGAACTGAACTGATGGGACCAGATGCCATGATCTTAAGTTTTTTAATACTGAGTTTTAAGCCAGCCTTTTAACTCTCCTCTTTCACCCTCATCAAGAGGCTCTTTAGTTCCTCTTCACTTTCTGCCATTAGAGTGGTATCATCTGTATATCTGAGGTTTTTGGTATTTCTCCCAGCAATCTTGATTCCAGCTTGTAACTCATCCAGCCCAGCATTTTGCATGATGTGCTCTGCCTGCAAGTGAAAGTGTAAGTTGCTCAGTCATGTCCAAATCTTTGCAACCCATGGACTATACAGTCCATGGAATTCTCCAGGCCAGAATACTGGAGTGGGTAGCCTTTCCCTTCTCTGAGGAATCTTCCCAACCCAGGGATCGAACCAAGGTCTCCTGCATTGCAGGCAGATTCTTTACCAGATGAGCCACAAGGGAAGCCCAAGAATACTGGAGTGGGTAGCTATCCCTTCTCTAGCAGATCTTCCTGACCCAGGAATTGAACCAGGGTCTCCTGCACTGCAGGTGTATTCTTTACGAGCTGAGCTATCAAGGAAGCCCTGTATGTATAACAGGGTGATAATAAACAGCCGTGACATACTTCCTTATCAATTTTGGACCCATCAGTTGTTCCACATAAGGTTCTAACTCTTGCTGCCTGACCCACATATAGGTTTCTCAGGACACAGGTAAGATGGTCTTGGTATTTTCATCTCTCTAAGTTTTCCAGTTTGTTAAGATCCACACTTAACAAGGCCTTATTATCATAGTCAATGAAACAGAAATAGATGTTTTTCTGGAATTCCCTTGCTTTCTCTATGATCCAATGAATGCTGCCAATTTGATTTCTGGTTTTTCTGCCTTTTCTAAACCCAGCTTGAACATCTGGAAGTTCTTGGTTCCATTATGCTAAAGCCTAGCTTGAAGGATTTTGAGCATAATCTTACTAGCATGGCAGATGAGTACAACTGCCTGGGAGTCTCAACATTCCTTAGTACTGCCCTTCTTGGGAATCGGGATGAAGATTGACCTTTTCCAGTCCTGTAGCCATGGCTGCGTTTTCCAAATTGGCTGACATATTGAGTGCAACACTTTGATAACATCATCTTTTAGGGTTTTAAACAGCTCTGCTGGAATCCCATGACCTTCACTAGCTTTACTGGCAACAGTGCTTCCTTCCTAAGGCCCACTAGAACTTCACACTCCAGGATGTCTGGCTCGGGGTGAGTGACCACATCATCATGGTTATCTGGGTCATTAAGATCTTTTTTGTACAGCTCTTCCATGTATTCTTGCCATCTCTTCTTGATCTCTTCTGCTTCGATTAGGTCTTTACCGTTTCTGTCCTTTATTGAGCCCATCTTTGGATGAAATGTTCTTTTGATACTTCCAATTTTCTTGAAGAGATCGCTAGTCATTCCCTTTCTGTTGCTTTCTTCTAACTCTTCGCATTGTTCATTGAAGAAGGCCTTCTTGTCTCTCCATGCTAGTCTCTGGAACTCTCCATTTAGTTGGATTTACCTTTCCCTTTCTCCCTTGCTTTTCACTTCTCTTCTTTACTCAGCTGTTTGTAAAGCCTCTTCAGACAATCACTTTGTCTTGCATTTTTTTTCTTTGGGATGGTTTGCTTCACTACTTCCAATATAATATTATGAACCTCTGTCCATAGTTCTTCAGGCACTCTGTTTACTAGATCTAATCCCCTGAATCTATTTGTCATCTCTACTGTATATTTACTGGGGATTTGATCTAAGTTGCACCTGACTGGCCTAGTGGTTTTCCCCACTTTTTTTAGTTTAAGCCTGAACCTTGTTATAAGGAGCTAATGATCTGAGCCACAGTCAGCCCTCAGTCTTGTTTTCACTGACTGTATACAGCTTCTCCATCTTCAGTTATGAAGAATGTAATCAATCTAATTTTGGTATTGACCATTTGGTGATCTCCATGTGTAAAGTCGCCTCTTGTTGAAAAAGGGTGTTCGCTATGACCAGGGCATTCTGTTAGCCTTTGCCCTCCTTCATTTTGTACTCCAAGGCTAAATTTGCCTCTTACACCAGGTATCTCTTGACTTTCTACTTTTGCATTCCAATTCCCTATGAATAGGACATCTTTTTTTGGCATTAGTTCTAGGAGGTCTTGTAGGTCTTCATAGAACTAATCAACTTCAGCTTCTTTGACAAGCCTCTAAATCTTACGACTAGTATATAAGCAACACAAGAGCTAAATGAACATGTTAAACTATTAATAAATTATGAGAAAATAATGAGCAGAACCCAGGAGGTAGGGAATTCTATAAGACAAATGATCTTGTTTCTTCAGCAAATTGTTAGCAGATAAAAAGAAATACCAAACTAACAAGTTAAAAGAGACTTGAAGACTTATTTATCAGATATAATGTGTGACTCTTATCTGAATCCTTATTCAAACAAAGCAATTTGTAAAGAGATACCTATGAGAAAAATCAAAGACATGTTAACAATGGTTAGATATTTGATATTACGGAATTATTATTTATTTCAAATATGATACTATTTCAAAGTCTTTATATTTTAGAGATACAGCAGTAAAGCCTTTATCAATGAAATGACATATCTAGGATTTGCTTTAAAATAATTCAGCAGGTGATTCATATTGATGCATGGCAGAAACCAACACAATATTGTAAAGCAATTACCCTTCAATTAAAACTAAATAAATTTTAAAATAATTTAGCAGGGAAGGTATGTGACAAGCAGGATGAAGAAAGGCAAACTTCTGTTTGTATTAATAGTTGGGTGACAGACATATTCAAACTCATTATACTATTCTAATTTTGTTCACATTTGAACATTTCTACAATAATTTAAAAACTGACTGCAATCCTGACATTTTCTAGTGATTTTTCCCCGTGAGAATTTTGATGTGCCAGGCAAACAGGCCAGTCACTTCAATCGATACCTTGGAATAACATGTTGACTGAATACAGAAAAAGCCATCTCACCAAATAGGTGAGTTTCTACAGGTGCATGACTCCATGAAGGACACAAAGATGTCTAAAGGATGACCTCTGGCATAGAAGTGTTCAAGAGATCCAACAAAAATAACTCCCGTGACTTTTTTATAAAGCTAAATCTCCTATATCTTTCTTTAGTGTTTAAAAAAATAAGCAGCATTTATTGAGCATTTATGCATAGAGCACTGTGCTAGAAGACACACATTAAGAAAGGGTCCCTGTCTTTAAGAAATTAATTCAAACATTCATCAACTTGTCTACATGTGCTGGGCAATCTGCTAGACATTCTACGGTAAGGACAGACAGTTGCTTTTCTTCTAGGAAACTGTGACTCAGGCTTTAATAAAACCAAATTCTAATGAGCAAATGTTCTCTCAACATTGAATGTAACAAATTTACCTTGATTCAGACAATCTTTGGACAATCTTTGATTAACACAATCTAAATTATCCCTCAATCTAATTTCCATAAACTCCATGGAGAATATATAACCTTAGCGAATGTATTCATTATATTACCTAGAATTATGAATTGTTCATATAATTTTAGATTCATAATCTAGGATTCATCAAAGATTAGACAGTTGCCCTCTCCTGGCAAATTTCATTACTGCAGTCTGACTCAACCAAATACTGGACTCAGATTAGAGAGGTATACAGCAATGAGCCAGTGGGGGAATGCCCAGGCATGGAACAGTTTCCAGAGCTGGACAAAGAAAATAGTAGAGAAGATACCAAAAGGAAAGAGGAGAAGGGAGGTGATTCAAATAAATCTGTAAATTACTATTGTTACAATTAAATTATGAGAGATTATAATGATTCTCATTCACTGTCATTCTCCCAATGCTGATACTTTTCAGATACAGTGAAAGTGAAAGTTGCTCAGTCCTATCTGATTCTTTGCAAACGCATGATCTATACAGTCCATGGAATTCTCTAGGCCAGAACACTGGAGTGGGTAGCCTTTCCCTTCTCCAGGGGATCTTCTCAGCCCAGGGATTGAACCCAGGTCTCCCACATTGCAGGCTGATTCTTTACCAGCTGAGCCACAGTGGAAGCTCAAGACTTGGGTAAGTTCTTTCTGTGCCTCAGTTTCCTTATCCCTAAAAATGGGGCTAATATTACCTACCCCATTGGCTTACTGTGAGGATCAATGAGGCAATACATGTAAAGAATGCACAACTGTTCAGCACATAGTAATCAGTTGTGTTTGTTGTTATTCAGATGTCAGCTCAAGCATCCACACTTCTGATCTCCCAGCACAGATCAAGTTTCTTTGTTAAATGCTCTCACTGAGCTGTGTCCTTTTTTATCATTACATTTCTCAATCTATAATCACACATTCATGTGATTCTANAGAAGACACACATTAAGAAAGGGTCCCTGTCTTTAAGAAATTAATTCAAACATTCATCAACTTGTCTACATGTGCTGGGCAATCTGCTAGACATTCTAAGGTAAGGACAGACAGTTGCTTTTCTTCTAGGAAACTGTGACTCAGGCTTTAATAAAACCAAATTCTAATGAGCAAATGTTCTCTCAACATTGAATGTAACAAATTTACCTTGATTCAGACAATCTTTGGACAATCTTTGATTAACACAATCTAAATTATCCCTCAATCTAATTTCCATAAACTCCATGGAGAATATATAACCTTAGCGAATGTATTCATTATATTACCTAGAATTATGAATTGTTCATATAATTTTAGATTCATAATCTAGGATTCATCAAAGATTAGACAGTTGCCCTCTCCTGGCAAATTTCATTACTGCAGTCTGACTCAACCAAATACTGGACTCAGATTAGAGAGGTATACAGCAATGAGCCAGTGGGGGAATGCCCAGGCATGGAACAGTTTCCAGAGCTGGACAAAGAAAATAGTAGAGAAGATACCAAAAGGAAAGAGGAGAAGGGAGGTGATTCAAATAAATCTGTAAATTACTATTGTTACAATTAAATTATGAGAGATTATAATGATTCTCATTCACTGTCATTCTCCCAATGCTGATACTTTTCAGATACAGTGAAAGTGAAAGTTGCTCAGTCCTATCTGATTCTTTGCAAACGCATGATCTATACAGTCCATGGAATTCTCTAGGCCAGAACACTGGAGTGGGTAGCCTTTCCCTTCTCCAGGGGATCTTCTCAGCCCAGGGATTGAACCCAGGTCTCCCACATTGCAGGCTGATTCTTTACCAGCTGAGCCACAGTGGAAGCTCAAGACTTGGGTAAGTTCTTTCTGTGCCTCAGTTTCCTTATCCCTAAAAATGGGGCTAATATTACCTACCCCATTGGCTTACTGTGAGGATCAATGAGGCAATACATGTAAAGAATGCACAACTGTTCAGCACATAGTAATCAGTTGTGTTTGTTGTTATTCAGATGTCAGCTCAAGCATCCACACTTCTGATCTCCCAGCACAGATCAAGTTTCTTTGTTAAATGCTCTCACTGAGCTGTGTCCTTTTTTATCATTACATTTCTCAATCTATAATCACACATTCATGTGATTCTATGGAATATGTGATTTAATCCAATAGACTATTCTATGAGAGAAGAAACCATATCTGGTTTTACTCAGTCTACTTCCCAGCATTCAGCACAGTGGGTGGTACTCAATGAATAAATTAAATTCAATTATAAAGTTCCAGACAGTCTAATGAATAAAATCACTTAACACTCGAATAGGCTAAATTGTGTTGAGGATAAGTTGAAACCCTAAATCTCAGTACCTCAGAGGGTGATCTTATTTGGAAATAGAGTTAACTGCAAACATCATTAGCTAAATTAAGATGAGGCCCATGTGCTAAGTTGCTTCAGTCATGTCTGACTCTTTGCAACCCTATGGACTGTAGCCCGCCAGGCTCCTCTGTCCATGGGATTCTCCAGGCAAGAATACTGGAGTAGGTTACCATGCCCTGCTCCTGGGGATCTTCCCAAGCCAGGGATCAAACCCGTGTCCCTTACGTCTCCTGCACTGGCAGGCGCCACAAGGCATAGTGGAGTAAAATGAACTCAATCCTATGTGACTGATGTCCTTAAAAAAGGGAAATTTGGACACCAACAGAAGCAGAGATGGGAGTAATGCAGCTGCAAGCTATGAAACACCACGGACTGCCAGCTACCCCCAGAAGCTGGGAAGAGGCAACGGAAGGACGCCCCTGACTCCCTTCAATTTTCAGAGGGAGTGTGGTTCCACCAATATGTTGAATTCAGATTTCTAGTCTCCAGAACTGTGAGACAGGCTTCTGTTGTTTGAACAGTTTAGTCTGTAGTACTTTGATATGGCAGTCCACTGAAATGAGGACAAGTACCAGTTTGTTTGGTATTTCAAAGTTATGTGTAGTGACTTTTCCTCCCAGGCCAGAAAAAAAAAATGTTAATAGATAATACATTTTAGAAGAAACTAGTAAGACTAGCTTTTCTCCTCCATTCTCAATGACTATACCCTAAAATCCAGTCATATACTTTAACAGTCTTGTTATTTTTTTTCTTCTTTATTCACAATACCTTTTCCAGCAATATACAGAACTAAGTCCTACACAAGAATTCATTAACAAAATGAAAACAAAACTTAGTAGTGAATCGAGATTTAAATGAACTATACACATCCAAAATAGTACCTCTCGATGATGAGGTTAACTTTTCTACAACATACTTTAAAACTTGGGACATAAATTCATCTTTTGCCCACAATATGGGAGGGGATAATAAATAAGTTGACTTTTTGCCCCCCTTCACATCTTAGAAGTTGTTACAATTCCTACTTTATTGTGGGATTCTGATATGGTAAATCACAGAAGTTTGTGATTCAAAGAAAAAGAAAACCTTTTGTGAGTGCTGGCATGTTTCAGTATGAAGTGGCTAAGAATCAATTTTGTGCAAACAGAATATCTAATGCCTGGCTTTATCTTTAGAGAATAGCTGTCATCTTGCAGTATACATGGTTGAGGCAGAGTGGGGAGACAGTCAAGAAGTCCTCCACCGGTGGTGCCATCGCTTCCTCTTGCATTATATACAGGTTCATATGCTCCCCAAATCTGGGACACTGTCAGCTTGATTTATGAAAACTTCCCTGGCATCCTGGACAAGACAAGCTAAAATCTATTTCAACTAGAAATGTGACAGAAGAGTCAAGACTCTCGTGTATTTCCATAAACTCATAAAAAGGACAATTAATGAGACAAGTTATACTCAACCTCTGGTGGATAATACTTTCTAAGGCTTCCCTTGTGGCTTAGCTGGTAAAGAATCCACAGGCAACGTGGGAGACCTGGGTTTGATCCTTGGGTTAGAAAGATCCCCTAAGAGAAGGGAAAGGCTACCCACTCCAGTACTCTGGCCTGGAGAATTCCATGGGATCGCCAAGAGTTGGACACCACTGAGCAACTTTCACTTTCACTTTTGAGTGTCCCTGATGGCTCAGATGGTAAAGAATCTGTCCACAATGCAGGAGACCCAGGCTCAACCCCTGGGTCAGGAAGATACCCTGGAGAAAGGAATGACAACCCACTACAGTATTGTTGCCTGGAGAATTCCATGGACAGAGAAGCCTGGCGGGCTATAGTCCATGGGGATCACAAAGAGTCAGACACGACTGAGTGACCAACATTTTTACTTTCACTGTCTAAGAGGTCGTTACCATTTATAACCAGGAGAGGATGGGGAAGGGAAGGGTCAGACACAAGGACATGAAGACCAAAGATCTCAGGGAATAGTAGAACTTCCAATTTAGTTAAGGTTCTGAATTTCAGAAATAGTGGAAACACAGGAAATATTTATAAAGAAGACCTCAGCAAAGTAAAGTCTTGAATATGTAAGAGAACTTGGATGTGGTTAAACTCACATGGAACAGCAATAGCTAAAGGCGAGCTGTCCTGTGATGCTATTCAAAGGACAGCCAGCTCCTGGAAGGGATGAGTTTCTCTTCCAGCCTTCCCTCCACTACGAGCTACAGCCCAGTGGCGAACAATAACCAGGAGACTTGCGCAACCTTGACACAGCCCCGTTACAGCTGAGCACAGGTGCACCCATTATAAGGCACACACAGGAAAGTAAAGAAAAGTGTACCAGGCAAGGGTCATGAAGCTACACTGCAGGACAAGGAGAACTGAAAGACTCCCCAAACACCAGAAACCAGCATCAATCCACTCAAGAGGAACTGAAAAAATAAACAATAATAATTTGGGGAATATAAAGTACAAATTTATTTAATTTTATATTTTACAATATTTAATTCAACGCTAGTAGCAGGAATTAATACACAGAGATATAAAAGATGTTAAGTATCTTATTTATAAGCATAGAAAAGTGATAGTTTCAAAGAAGTTTGTTTCTATCCAAAACAATCTATAGTGGGCATTGAAATATGATCTCTAAAGAAATGAAAATTAGGAATTGGGTAAGAGTGTTTTCTCTATTACTTACTTGTGTATTTTCTATAGATTTAAAGTATCCTTCCTTCTCCCACCTAGGTGAGCCCAAGGCCTGGACCCCCACCCTTTCAGGTTCATTCCTTTAAGTTCAGCATCATCCTTGTCATCCTCTCTGTCTTCTCTTTATGTACCTCTAAGAAATCAATATTAAGTCCTTAAGTATGATCCTCCATATAGAGGCTTTCAAATTTTTGACCACAAAATAAAAAACGCATTCTACATATGCAGCTAGTATATACCGCCCCCAGTAAAAAATTATACCAATAAGACCTACTTGGAAGTTTCTCAGAACATTTACCCTTACTATATATGGTAGACTGATTTTTCTCCATTGTACTCCACCTTATTTTAACGCTGGTGACCCAAGTATTAGGTCAGAACTCAGTCTGAAATGCTTAGTAGAGATGATAACACTGATATTATCTTACCAAGTAGCAACATAAGGAAGCAGGTAAGACCTGTCTTTAGTCTGCCAGGATTCAAACACCAGCTCAACCACTTGAAGTTGTCAACCTCTCTGCTTCTGCTTCCTTATTATGAGGTAAAAGAACAGTGCTTACCTCAAAAATGAAGGTTAACCAAGACCACACATACACAGCACTTGGAGCATGAAAAGTATTCAATTAATGGCTATTGACAATTCTTAAATGGTCTGTGAGTTTTTATTGTGGTAAAATATATACATAACACTCATCATCTTAACTATTTTAACATGTGCAATTCAGAAGCAGTTAGCACATTCACAATGTGTGCAACCATCAAAACTCTCTAATTCCAGAACACTTTCATCATCCCAAAAGGAAACCTAGAACCCTTTAAGCCCATTAAGCAGTTTCTCCCCATTTCACTGTTCTCCCCAGGCCCTCTTGGGCATGGTGATGATTAGATTCTCCCTAATCTGATTTCTCTTCCTAGGTCCACAGATTTTTTAAATAATAAATTAACACTTGACTAGAATCATTTTCTTAGGTAGAATGAAGTATTCTTTACAGTCATTAGTTCTATGGCTCTTGAAACAAACCTACAAATCATTTCTTAAGTAAACCTTTTTGAGACACTTAAGGTAATTCTGTGACCCGCCTCAGGGCAGAAATCGCTCTCTCTGTGAGTTCTATTAGGGCAAGATTTCCAAAGCTTGACCAAGTGCAAAGGGCACTTTCAATGTACACAAGAGGCAGACCGAGCAAGGCCCTGAGAAAATGTTTCTGTATCGTGGAATATCACCAAATCATAGAATATTTACAAAAGGAAGAATGTTTATTCTTCAGTCTTTGCATTTTGAAATTCTGTATTCAAGGCTCCAAATGTTTACCAACATGGGGTTAAAAAAAGTAAACGTGGACACAGAACTAGATACCCATGTCTTGGCTTTAGGATGTACTGTCATTTCCTTTTTGGACCTCACCCCTCTCACACTGATTTCCCACCCTTCCTTTGGAGTGGGGCGCCGGGAGGAGTGGTACCAGTGCAAAAATAACTGTTTTTCCCAGAATCAATTAAAGGAGTCTCCAGAAACTTGACGGGGGAAATAACCTGACCAGGGAGGTAACCTTGCAAAGCATCTCTTACTCTTTGAGAAATGGTGACGGTAGAAGGTTTCTTGGGTCAAAGAAATAAATGTCACCAAGAGGTACAGAAGATGTGAACTGGAAAACAACGTCCTTAGTCCCACTTGTGTAAGTCAGAGCTTTTTTTTTTTTTACTCTCCCTCTTTTTTTAAATTTGACCAACACCCCTCACGGTCCTCTGTTAATTTCCACCCCGACCCTGCGCCCTTGCTCTCAGCCTCCTGGGCAAAAGCCTGACCCTCCTCTGGCGTGGAGAGCACTGGGTCAACCCTGTTCCTTTGGGATGGGGGATGAGGGGTGGGTGATACATGGACTCCGGGTTTCACTGCCCAGAAAACTTCCCCGACTCCCAGGGAGACGCTTTCCTGCTTTGGGATTTGGGAAGTGGGGTAGGAAAGGGGAGAAGGCTTTAAGCAGCAAACTAACCCAAGAAACTTCACACCTCAAACTCCGGAAAAGCCTGTACCCAGAACTATATCCAATTCTGGGAAAGTCCTGAACTGTAGTGATCTCGATGTGAACAAAACATAACTATGACTTTCGCAAGAGCCGGGTGCCCTGGCAAGTCAGCGAAAATTAGGCTCCCCCGGCTCTCCAAACACACGAAGCCAAGACTTCATCCCAGACCTACCAAAAACTGAGACCTCAAGAGCAAGGATGACGTAAGAAGCCATCACTTCCAGGAGCCCAGATGCACGTTCCTCAGGTATCCGGCCCTGAAAGTTCAGGCTCCCGCCCAGGGGCATGAGGAAGCTCGGTGAGCGTGGTCCCGCCAGTCCAGGCTGGAGGAGAGGGCTGCGTGCAGCCAGGGGGAAGGACCCCGCGAGGACGGCTGCAGACAAGCCCCGGGGGGAGAGGCCGCTGACTCTCCAGGCACCCGAAATGAGTCCCACCCAGGCCCGCGTCCTTGGCCGGACGGCTGGGCCAGGGCCGAGGGCGGGGTTCGGCAAGTGCCAGCATTCGGCTTCCTCCGCCAAGAGGGAGCAACTCCGGAAACTTCCCCGAGCCGGCGCGAGCTTCCCGCAGCCACTTCCCCCGTGCCCTGCACGCCGGCCGGCCAGCGAGCACACTGACCTGAGATGGTTTCCTGGTAGCCCTTGGTGAAGAACTGCATGGCCGTGGCCGCCCTCCAGGGCGTCTTGATCAGCCCCTGCCGCTCGGGGTCCTCTCCCAGCGAGCGCAGGATGGACGAGTAGGCGGCCGCCAGGTTGGGGAGGTTCAGCTCGTTGTCCTCCTCGCTGCGGGGCCGCTCGCCCTTCCAGCCGTCCGCCGGCTGGGCGCTCTTGCTCTCCGGTCGCGGCGGCTTCTCGGCGGGCTGGCTTGGCCCGGGCCGCGGCGGCTCCCCCTCGAGGAACCCATTGCTGCACTTGGCGCCCCGCGACTTCAGCGTCACTCGCCCCGGACCCTTCTCCATGGACCCGCCGCTGCCGCTCCGGAAGGACCCTCGGGTGCGTGAGGGACTTCAGGTGAACTTCCCGGGCGGGGAGTGGGCTGTGACCCGAGTCACCTGAGGAAGGAAGCCCTGGAGCCAGCAACACGTTCCAAGTCCGGAACAGGCGTGCTAGGAGAGTGCTGTGTCGCCTCCTTTTTATGGGCTGGCGGCTCGGTCGGCGCCGCGGGGCGTTTCTATTGGCCGAACCTCCTGGCGTCACGGCGCTCACTCCGCCCCCGCGCCCCGTCCCTCCCTCCGCCCGGCGCCTTAGGGGCCGGCAGATGCTCGGAGGACCTCGTCCGAGCCCCTCCGCGCCAGCCGGGCGGATTGGATTGGACCCTTTGGCTGTGACCAGATAAACCAAACCCTAAAGGGGGCTGGTAGCCGTAGCGTGGGGAGGCAAGGTCTGAGTGCTCAGTCAACCATTCCCTCTTAGGGCAAAGAAGAGGCTGCATCAGAAGTGCTCTGGTCCCCTCGTCCTGTCAAAGATGAGCAAACATGTGGCCTTGTCCGGGAAAATGTGGGTATGGAAACCAACTCATCTTTTCAGGTCAAGGGAATAATATGAATACAAACACTTGAATTCGTTAGTTAAAAATGTGTCCAACGCACCTGCTTCCTGGCGCTGTCAGGAGGAATGTTACACCAAGTGGCCCTTAAGTGAGTCCCTATATCTAGGAGGATGATAAGATGTGGTGGCCAGAACTTTGATCCTGCGGAAATTGATTAGCAAGGAAGAAAAACTAGTGCTTTCATCTAAAAACCACTTGCAGTTTGTGGAAACCCAATTGTAGGAATTTGGTGCTGATTATTTTAACAGTGACATGCTAAGTACCTTTCCCCTGATGTTGCTAGAGATTGTGAAACGTTATTGATCAACTGGACTCTTAACCAGTGACATCTGCTTTGACTGTGTAAGATTTTTTAAATGGACCTTTTTTTCTCATTAGGGGGATTATTTCACAATGCCAAAGGTGAGTTTTAAAACATCCATCAAATTAATGTTTTATGATTTGCTCCAGAGAGAGTCTTATGCTGAATTTCTGACATATAGACAGATATTTAAAGGCTTAGGATCAGACACACTAGAAGGGAAGTCCCTGGAACTGATCTATACTAATAAATTGGCTCAGTCATTATTACTAATTTCTATTTATTGGATGTCTGCTTCAGACATGGCCCTGTTCTAAATGTTAAGGAAATAAGTATGGGAAATACCTAGCCTCCTAGGAACTTTTAGTCTGAAATGTTGGTGTAAGTGGGGTTTTTAAAAATAATTATTGGACTTCTATATACACTAAATATCAAATTATACTGATCAAGAAATATGAACCTCCCTTGGAAAGCCTCTTTGTCACTCTCCTAGTATTTATTGTAAGTGCCCCCCACACTCCTGCAAGATCCTATAATATTTTTTCCCTCTAACTGCTCTGCCCACTGTCCAGTGATACTTCCTGGTCAGAATTATCCACTGGGTCTCAAACTATTTCAAGCTGGAGACATTAAAAGATGACCTTGGATTTAACAAATGAAAACAAAGATACCAAGTGAAGTATTTTTTAAATGGAGGGATTCAAAGGAGATGCTATCCATAAGATTTATTTTTCAGCAGCCCTTGTAAAGATTAATATATTTCCCAAAGCAATTTCTAATAAAATTTTTATCCTAAAAATGAACATTTTCTTATAAACACTGCCACTAGGCATTAGCACTTTTGTTACCAATTACCAGTACAAGTAACTGGTAGTTATATATTATTGGATAATATATATATATATTGGATTTGTTATATATTTACTTGTAAAATGGAGGCCATGCATTTCAGCCAAATGCCCAAAGGTAATACAAGGAAGCTTTAAAATCCTGAACACTATACAAACAGTTTAACAGTGAAATGTGGGTAGTTGGCAGAGATGGTTATCAGTAGAAATGGGAAAAGAAGAAATAAATTAAAAGAGGAGGGCTATATTCCACAGAATTAATTAGTATAAAATGGTTCAGCAGTGAAACTATAGGCATTCACAGCCAGGAATTACAACAGCATTTGGTTTAAACCCAACAAGGGACTCATTTTCACCTTGGACTCAATGTGGGAGTTGTTGTGGTTGTTTGTCGCTCAGTCATGTCTGACTCTTTGCTACTCTTTGCGACCCCATGAACTGTACCACACCAGGTTTCCCTGTTCTTTACTGTCTCCCAGAGTTTGCTCAAACTTATGTCCATTGAGTCAGTGATGCCATCCAACCCCTCATCCTCTGTTGCCCCCTTCTCCTCCTGCCCTCAATCTTTCCCAGCATCAGTCTTTTCCAATGAGTCAGCTCTTCGTATAAGGTGGCCAAAGTATTGGAGTTTCAGTTTCAACATCAGTCCTTCCAATGAATATTCAGGATTGATTTTCTTTAGAATTTACTGGTTTGATCTTCTTGTTGTCCAAGGAACTCTCAAGAGTCTTCTTCAGCACCATAGTTCGAAAGCATCAGTTCTTTGGTGCTCAGCCTTCTTTATGGTCCAACTCTCACATCTGTACGTGACTACTAGAAAAACCATAGCTTTGACTAGACAGACCTTTGTCAACAAAGTGACAGGAATTTTTTCTTTTTTTTAAGTTCTTCATTTCTAGGGCAGTAGCAAAACAGAGAAGCAGACGAGTGAGATACACAGCACCAAAGATTGAAAATACCACAGGGTTACAGACATATGTAGTCACTTGCCAAGGGTAACAGGTAAACTAACATTAGGCATTTGACAATGATAATTGGAAAAAAGTGAATTTCTCTAAGTGTACTTGATGGAAATTTTTTATTTGAAATCCAAACTTTGGAGGAGATTCTAGATCAGGATAGACATAGATAATAGTAAGATTAAAAAATAATAATGAGATGGACACAAGAAAATTGTCCTTGTTCCACTCTTAATTTCTAGAAGTTAGCCTCAGTGCAATCCTGAGATGTCTCATTAAATCCCCAAAATGTAGGGAGAAGCAAAGTGAATGGAGGCCCTTACATTTCTTCTGTTCTGATGAGGAGGAATGTAACAAGAGAGAAAACAGGAGAATGTGAACCTGGAGCTGACTTTCTGAGATGGAAGGAAAGGGTTGAGGGCAACCTCACTGAGTTGAGAAAACTATCCCCCAGCCCACAAGTACCTCACAATGGAAGAATAGAGATACCCCAGATAATCACCTGTGATTGGGTGTTGTTGCTGTTTAGTTGCTCAGTTGTGTCCAACTCTTTTACAGCCCCATGGACTGTGGCCCACCAGGTTCCTCTGTCCATAGGATTCTCCAGGCAAGAATGCTGCAGTGGGTTCCCATTTCTTTCTCCAGGGGATCTTCCCAACCCAGGGATCAAACTCGCGTCTGTTTTGTCTCCTACATCGGCAGACGGATTCTTTACCAATAGTGCCACCTGAAAAGCCCAGGACCCTGGTAGAGGATCTTTAATACCATCTTGGAAGAAAGGGCAGATGCTAAATAGAGAATGTTAATGGGGAGTCCAACCACCACAGCTGAATTCTGTCCTAACTGTCACAGTCCCTCACAGAAAAAGAGATAGGACACAACCTCCTCCAGCCCCAAACTGTAGCTGAGTCAGGAAAACAAACAGGTTTTGCTGTAACAGAAAACACAAAAAAGTCACCCTTGATAATATGAGGCGTGGATAGGAGGCAGAGAAGCAGCAAACATACAGTCCCAGAGGAACAAAACTAAACAAAGCAAGGCACTAATGTAACATGTAAAAGCTACATAGAAAAAAAGTCAACAGAAAAGACAAACTCGTTTATAGAGTTTAGAAAATAGAAAACTCCTCACAATGATTTTGTGTGTTTGGTGTAATATGGACACTCAGGGCTGAGCAGACTGGGAGCATCCAGGAGTTGAGTAGGAGGCAAGATGGGTGGGTCACCGGCCCACACCTGGCCCCAGGAAGGGATGCTGGAAGATGGGGGCAGCCCCAGGCATGCCAAGGGAAGTACCAGAAGGATGGCCTAGGCAGGCAGACAGACCCTCCATCTTCGGAGATCTGTAGGCCAGCCTTGAGAAGGTATCTAAGCCAGGTGGTGACTAATCAAGCTTGAGCCTGGCTCAGAGAGGCAGGGTTGGGGCCTGGCTGGGGGATCCCAGAGCTTAGGGGCTGGCATCACTGGGGGCTTCCTCAGTTGGAATCAAGCAGCTCCTGGAGGCAAACTTGGAGGTGGTTGTTCTCCTCTAGGTGGTCCAGACAGGTGTTGATCTGGCCCAACATGGAGTTGATGGCAGCTTATTCTGCTTGCCCAAAGCCCTCATCCTCACCTTCCACACACCCCTCTACTTGCATGCCCAGGTCCACGTTAAGGCTGACATCGCAGGCTCAGGCACCACAGGGGCAAAGTGGCAATAAAACACAGACACTGTTAGACAGATAGCCCGTGTGGGGCAGCAGGTGAAGGCTCACAAATGTTCTCTGGTACAGAACAACTAATGAGTTCAGTAAGACAAAAACCAAGGTAAGAAAATGATAGAATTGAAAAAGGAGTCACAGATCTAAGGAAATAGAAGACCATCATTATTATAGGATTAATTAGAAAGAAAGTGAAAGTCACTCAGTCGTGTCTGACTCTTTGTGACCCATGGACTATACAGTCCATGGAATTCTCCAGGCCGGAATACTGGAGTGGGTAGCTTTTCCCTTCTCCAGGGGATCTTCCCAAGCCAGGGATTGAAGTCAGGTCTCCTGCATTGCGGGCAGATTCTTTACCAGCTGAGCCACAAGGGAAGCCTAAGAATATCAGAGTGGGTAACCTATCCCTTCTCCAGCGGATCTTCCCTACCCAGGAATTGAACCAGGGTCTCCTGAATTGCAAGTGGATTCTTTACCAATTAAGCTATTGGGGAAGCCCAGTTAGAAAGAACCATGTACAAAATAGACACTGCTGAAAACATAATTATTGACGTGAAGAATGGCATGGGAATGAATGTAGAATAAAAGATAAAGATGAAAGCTGTTAGAGAACAAAGATGATCTAGCATAAGAATAATTAGGGTTTCTGAGGTAGAGAACCCAATCAATGAGAGGATGTAGTCAAATATATAAAGTAAGCATATTTCTCTTGTGGAAATAAATGCTTATATTATATTCAAATGATTTTCAACAAGGGTGCTAAGACAACTCAGTGGGGTAAAGAAGAGTCTTTTCAACAAATGGTACTGGGACAATTGGATATCTTTGTGCATCTTTATCTCACACTGCCTAAGAAAATCAGCTCAAAATAGACCAAAGACTAAACCTAAGAGCAAAAATTACAAACGTTTTAGAAGAAAACATACGCATCCATCTCCATAACCTTGGGTTAGGCAATTAGATTTATTAGTAATGACACCAAAAGTGGAAGCAAAGATAAATTAGACTTTATCAAAATTAAAAACTTTACCAAAATTAAGATTGTTGTATTTCAAAAGACCCTATCAAGAAAGGGGAAAAAACAACCCACAGATTGGGAGAAAATATTTGCAAATCATATATCTGACTAAAGCATATATCTAGAATAGCATCTAGAATATATAAGATGTCTTACTGACTTAATAATTGAAGGACCAATAACCTAATTTTAAAATGAGCAAAAGATTTGGATTGACATTTCTCCAAAGAAGATATACATCTGTGGCCAATAAGCGAAAGGAAAGATGCTCCATATCACTAGCCATCAAGGAAATTAAAATTTAGGTATGGTTGACTACTACCTTACACCCACTAGGATGGCTATATTCAAAAAGATAGGTAATAGCAACTGTTTCTGAGAATTGAAGAAATTTGACTCTTTATACATGTCTGGTAGGAATATAAAATAGTTCAGCTACTTTAGAAACAGTCTGGCAGTTCCTTAAATGGTTACAGATAGAGTTCCCATTTAGCCCAGCTCTTCTACTGCAGGTATAAACCCAAGAGTAATAAAAACATATGTCCATAAAAAACCCTGTACATATCACTTCTCGGCCTTTTGGCTAAGATCAAGTGCAAAAACCTGCACGGGATGCTTATAGCACCAGTATTCATAATACCAAAAAAATGGAAACGACCCAAATGTTTATCAAGTGATGAATGAATAAACAAAGTGTGATGTGATATATACATGCACTGGAATATTATTCAACTGTAAAAATGAAATACAATACTAACATAGCCTGTAACATGGATGAAGCTTGAAGACATTATCCCAAGTGAAAAAAGCCAGATGAAAATGGTCACATACTCTGGGATACTATTTTATGAAATGTTCAGAATAAACAAATACATAAAGAAAGTAAATTAGTTGTTGCCGTGGCCTGGGGGGAATAGGGAATAGGGAGTGACCACTAACAGGTATGCAGTTTCTTTAGGGGGACGATGAACATTTTTTGGAATTAACTAGTGGTGATGGTTGTGTAACTTTGTAAATATACCAAAAATTACTGAACTTCACACTTGAAAATGATGAACTTTATGGTGTTTGAACTATATCACAATAAGAAAAGAATAGTTCTGTTAAAAAATAAAAATATAGTTGGCAAAAAATATATACAGTTTTCTAGAACATATTGTTCTAGAAAAAAATTGAAACAGAGGCTTAACACCAAGTTGGATAGAAATAAAGGATAAAGATGGCTTCAAGGATAGGGTATTTTAAGCCTCCAGGCAAAATGCAAACCAAACCAAAACAATAAATTGCCTAAAAAAGGTTGAGAATAAGAATATAGCCTATCCTCCAAATTTTCCACAGCAACATCCATTGCAAAAAAATAAACAAAAATTTTGAGGAGACAGCTTTATGGCTTTAAGGAAAGTAAGTTATCCCCACTCAAGAAAGCATTCAAGTATAATGGTATACCACCTCAAACATATAAGAACTCAGAAAACACAACTCCTGTAAGTTCCGAGTACTTGATATGAGATCTTGCTAATTAAGAGATAATCAAAATTAAGAACTCAAGAATGGAGAAATGACTCTTTGTGACCCCATGGATTGTAGCCCAACAGAGGACCAGGCAAGAATACTGGAGCAGGTTGCCATTTCCTCCTCCAGGGGATCTTCCTGACCCAGGGATTGAACCTGCACCTCCTACATCTCCCACATTGGCAGGCAGATTCTTTACCACTGCGCCACCTGGGAAGCATTTAAATCTAAAGCCAATCTAAAATATTTAAATATAAAAACAACGCTAAGGTATAAAACCAGTACTAAATAACTTTTGATATCATTACAAACAGAAAAACATGAACTGTATGAACCTGGACAACAAAAGAAAACTAATACAACCAACCAAAGAGAGATAGGCACAGTCTTCATCCTTCTTAAAATGAAGTCAATAATATTATTTAAACTGAAACATAGTAGTAAAAAAAAATCAAAATTAAAAAAAATCATCATGGTGTTTAGAATTTTTTTTTTAACTTCACAGGGATTGTTAAAGAAATATTACTGGGAGTGAAAAAAAAAAATTGTGTCAACTTGACTGGGTTCAGGGATGCCCAAATATCTGGTGAAACATTTCTGGGCATGTCTGGGAGGGTATTTCTAGAAGAGATTAGCTTTTGAATTGGTGAACTGAGTAAAGAAGATTGCCCTCTCAATATGAGTGGGAATCATCCAATTCCTTGAGAGCCTGAAGAGAACAGAGAGTCGGGGGGAAGGCAAATTCACTCTCTCTGCTTGAGCTGAGAAATATATCTTCTCCTGCCCTGGACGTTAGTCATCACTCAAGCACCATGGTTCTCAGTGGGCTTTCCAATTCAGATCATGGCAAACACCATCAGCCACCCCCTCACTCCACCCCTATTCCCAAGACTTTGGACTCAGACTGAATCACAGCACACTGACTTTCCTGGTCTTCCAGCTTATAGATGCCAGATCATGGGACTTCTCCGCCACTACAACCATGTGAGCCAAATCCTATAATAAATCTCTTCTTGTAGATATATTTACATCCTATTGGTTTTGTTTCTCTGGAGAATCTTTACTAATACAGATTTTTCAAAATAGATTCCTTCAGATTTGCTTCAGATCCCCCTTTTTCCTATTAAATTTAAATAAAATGAATTTAAATGTTTCTGTTAAAAATAGTGTTTCTGGTAGGATGCCATTTGGCAAAGGGTTTCAATCAACTTGTGAAGAATCAGAAATTCACACTGGGCTGCCACTGCATGGTATTCATAATTACTGATTCAATAAACTGCATATGGTCCTCATTCTACTGGGTTGATTCAGTCATAAATCACTTTAAAGTCTCAAGTACATGGGAATTCCCTGGCAGTTCAGCGGTTGGGACTCCGTGCTCAGCCTGAGTTCAGTCTCTGGTGGGGGAACTAAGATTCCCCCAAGCTGTGCAGTGAGGCCAGAAAAGAGGAAAAAAAAAAGGCTCAACTACAGCATAAGCCCCAACTGTAGATTGGATCCTGATGCCCACAGTCAGCAATCAGGTAAATGTCACTGATTTAAAATACTGAAGACTATTTTAGCCGGGTTTCTTCTCTGGGTGTGCTACATGTTAACCGCAGCATAGGAAATAAAGTCAGGGAGGACAGAATCCAAGTTTCCTAATGAGCTATAAAAGAAAGTCAAGCAACAAAAGCTGTCACACCCTGAGTTGCCTTTGGGATAATTCATAGAGAGAGCTGAATGTGAAGCATTCTTCAGTCTGCTTGATGATGGGGCCTGGAAGTGCAGCTTTAGTCCTGGGATCTCTTCCTCCAGTCACTGCCCTGGTTCGGGACCACCTGCACACCCGCTGTAAAACACAAGCCTCTTGACATCCGTATTCCATCTGACCTTGTCCGTATCGGTAGGCACTGATAGAAGACTCCCTGGAGATCATTTCCCCTGTTCTATACTGGATCCCCAAACCAGAGGTGAACACTGAGATGGAGAATCCAAGCCAAGAAGGAGAAATTTAAAATTTCATGCCACGTGTTCAGTCGCTCATGCTGCCCGTCAGGTTCCTTGTCCACGGAGCTTTCCAGGCACAAATATTGGAGTGGGTTGCCGTTTCCTTCTCCAGGGGATCTTCCTGACCCAGGGAATGAACCCACATCTCCTGCATTGGCAGGTGGATTAATTGTCCAAATGCTTTCACGTTGAACTGAGTCTTTCAGAATTTCAGTCATTTCCAGAGTCAAGTGTTTGTCCTGTTTGGTCTATCACCTACAAATTATTTATGGTTTTAAAGATTAACAAAAATTAAACTTGTCGTCTGCTCTGGCAGAGTTAGTGAATTTCAGAGAGGGGTTTTACTGTCATGGAGAGGGATTGGCCCTGTGATGTCATCAGGGTTAGGTATCACACATAACATTCAACAGATATTCAGTGAATGTCTGTATAAGGCATAGGGAATACAAGAGTGAACAAACAAAAACTCCCTGCCCTCAAGGCGCTTACATTCGTTCATTCAAGTTCTTTGATGTTGCTATCTCTAAGACACATGTGCTTTTTTTTCCCTTTGATTTTGGAAGAATTCTAGAGACTTTTGTTGTTTTGTTGTTCAGTCGTTCAGTCGTGTCCGACTCTTTGCAGCCCCGTGGACTGCAGCACGCCAGGCCTCCCTGTCAACTGCCAGTTAAAAAGTTAAACTGGGTAAGCTCACAAATTAGGAAAAATAAGGGCCATCTCATGTAGTGGTTACCAAACAACCTGTCACCCTCTCTGGGTTCATGCTGTCAGCTCCACTGGTTATCAGCCTGGCGACCATGGGCATATTTCTTAACTTCTTAAAGCCTCAGTTTCCTCATCCGAAAAATGAGTATGATAATAGGACATTCTTCTTAGACTTGTGAGAGTTTGAGATAATCTATGTAGAGAATTTTGCAGTAGTACTAGAGAAGTAAAATTGAATGACAATTGTTAGCCATTGTTAATGGCAAAAGTGTTTAAAATACAAAAATACTATTCTAATTATAGAATTGGAATTGGAAATGAGTGTAAGTGCTAATTTACTTAGGGGAGCCTAAGTACAGACCAGAAAAAAAATAGTGTTTTCTCTTATTAACTGAAAATCAGAAGTTGAAATAAAATATTTCTGAAATTATAATGTAAATCCATAAGAATATGATTTGCTTCAAGCTTTTCAGCAATAGATTGTGCTAAGTGAGGCAAAACTGCATTGGTATCTTTTTCAGCACACTTTGTGCAACCCCTGATCATGGAGGCACAGAATTATACTTTAGACATTTTGTTGAATATAATTTCATTTTGTTGAATGAAATGCATTTTGTTGAATATAATTTCCTATTAAATGCCTATTTGTTGAGTTCCCAACCAGGCCTTGTGAAATGGCACAGTTCAATAAGGAAGGCTTCAAATTCGTGTATGATGAGAACACTGGAGTGGCGCTCTGTCAGCTGAGACAAAAATGATCTGGACACTGACCACCATTTATCTGCAGAGTGCTGTCTTTAACCCAGCTGTGTCTGATGGCAAGGTGGTACATCCAGTCTCGCGTTTCCACTGTTCATGCCTTCCCTCTGTTCCCCTCCTTCAATTAGTGTGGGAGCTATTTCTGGAGGACGCCTAGTTTATCCAAAGTAGAGGATTTGTTTTCTAGTCAGCAAATGCTTTCAAGTGGTAATTTAACTGTCAATGAAAAATAAATAAAAGGTGTTGTGAATTCTGTATGATCTTAGCAATTCTTGGAAGCTCTGTTGTTATTGAATGTATCTCCCTCTCAGCTGCCTGAGGAATGGCACGTTAATGTCACACATCATGCAGTTCTTTTCTGAATGTAAATGTAGTTTTTCTGATGCCATGCTTAGAGGTGTTCAAATGTTTGGCTTCTGGCAAATATTTCCTAATATATTTCCAAATATTTACACTGTCATCATTCATGACAGTGTTGGGTCTGAAGCAATTTTTAATACATTTTAAAATCCCACTAACTTGTTAAATAACCAGAGAAAGAATTCTATATAAATTGAAAATATCTTTATTACCAACAGAGGTGTCTCGGAAGATATATGTGAAACTGTAAGGATCTGATGTTTTTCAGACCATGGTTGGTCCACATCTTAGAAGCCAGTCACGCATCAGAGAGGTACCATATAGTGAGATGAAGCCTGGGACTGGGCTTGGTTTCTGCCAGCCACTGCTAAATGCCTACCAAATATTCTTTTTTTAAAAAAGTTTTCGTTTTGTATTGGAGTATAGCCAATTTACAATGCTGTGACAGTTTCAGGTAGATATATGCATGTTTCCATTTCCCCCCAGTCTCCCCACCCATCCAGGCTGCCACATAACACTGAGCAGTTCCCTATGCTATACAGTAGGACCTTGTTGCTTATCCATTTTAAATATAGCAGTGTGTACATGTCGATTCCAAACTATCCCTTCCCCGCATCCTTTCCCCCTCCTACCACAACGATAATTTCATTCTCTAATCTCTGAGTCTATTTTGTAGATAAGTTCATTTGTATCATTTCTTTCTAGATTCCGCATAGAAGGGATGTCATACAGTATTTCTCCTTCTCTGTCTGACTTGCTTTACTCAGTATGACAACCTTGGCAACGCACTCCAGTATTCGTGCCTGAAGAATCCCATGGACAGAGGAGTCTGGTGGGCTACAGTCCATGGGATCGCAGAGAATCAAACACGACTGAAGTGAATGAGCATGCAGGTCCGTCCATGTTGCTCCAAATGGCATTGCTTCATTCTTTTTAATGTCTGAGTAATATTCCATATGTACTACATCTTCTTTATCCATTCCTTAGTCAATGGACCCAACCCAATATTCTTTCTCCCCTTCTTATTTTCACTGAAGTTAACTCCAATTGAATTCAGAGAGGCAGTGTGCCTTGACTTAGCTAAAAACACATTGTTTCCAGTTTCCTGAAGTTGCAGTGCTCATTTAACATAGTTGTGTTTAATGAGCTTATCAGTCACTAGATGGCACTTCTAGGAAAGGCCTTTGAAAGGGTGCGGACAGGCGCTCAGCCTCCTTCGCTTCACCTTCTTCCTCTTGCTAGGAATGCAGAGGCCATGCTACAAGTAGATTAGGCATCAAGTGCCCAGAAGACCACAAGCACATGTTCAGGACAGCTGGGCAGAAAGAGAGGAAGATCCTCAGTCCCTAGTTACAGAGCAAAACCTTTGTTCCAGCCCTGGATCACCTCACCCCAGCTTGTCATTCCTTGAGAAAAGTGAAGCAGTTTATTGAGCAACTGGTGTCTTGAGTCCCTGTCCTTAGAAGCCAAACACAATTCCTAACCTGTAGTGGAATACTGCAAGCAAAATGGGAAACTGCACAGAGGGCTTTAAAGATCCACCTGCTGGAGGCTGGAAAGCCAGAAGTCCCTGTTTCAGCAAGGCACGGCATTTGGTCAAACTCTGAATAGGAAGGGAGATGGAACCTGGTTGGTTGATAGTATTGCTGAGTCATTCTAGACCAGCCTTGCCACCCCCAGAGCACTTATTGGGTAAGAAGAATTATCCTTTATATTTTCTTTGCATTTTAAATTAAGAGTGCATTCTACTTATGGCATATAAATGAGAAGAATTCCAAATACTTTGCATGGCATCCAAGATATGAAAACTATTTAGAAATTTCTTGAATAACTAAATGGGAAAATCTTATCATTCTATCTTTGTCTCATTTCAGAATGTACATAAGTGAGAACCCTGCTTTTGTTGGTTTTACTGTTACTTATCTGCCAATTTATTACACCTTGGTCCAGAAAAGTAAACAGTGTACAGATTGATTAAATAATTAGGTTGGACTTTGTGATAGGTAGTCCTAGACAAACTGTGATAGACAATGATGACGGCCCAGTCACTGGTACTTTGGACCTCTCTTATGGGCAGCAGAGCCCATGAATTAATTCTAATTAATACAAATTTTAATTAATACAATCAGAGCCAGACCTAAAGAAATGTAAATGTCAGTCATATTATGTTAGTATCCTGCATGATTTTCCTGACTCCCCAATCTTTGACATCCATCGCTACTGTATAACTCTGGGTTGAAGAGGGGAAATCCTGCATTTGGAAAAAAACAACTCTGACTCTTTCCTGTAATCAGACTCCCTCCTGATGACTTCTAGCATCACAAAGCTTCCAATTCCCTTCTGTAGTTGTCAAGGGCTCCATTTACTACAATTAGAGAAATGATCTTTCTGCTCTCCTTGACTTTCTGGGTTTTTTCTTGCATGATTCAGGGTTTGAATCTCTAGAGCTGACAACCAGATTCTAGTACAAGGCAACAACCATCCTTGTTTCCTTGGGACCTTTCCAGTTTTAACCTTGAAGGCCTAGAATTGCACAAAACCCCTCATTTTTGATCAAATTGGGATAGTTGGTTACACTGTAGTGAAGTAGTAAAGTCGCTCAGTTGTGTCCGATTCTTTGTGACCCCATAGACTGTAGCCTACCGGGCTCCTCTGTCCGTGGGATTTTCCAGGCAAGAGTACTGGAGTGGGTTGCCATTTCCTTCTCCAAGTTGGTTACACTGGTTACACTTAAAATATGTTATCCTGTTACTTTTCTCAGAGCTTCTGAGTTTTTATCTACAACTACCTTTCTGCTTTCTTTCTTACTTTCATTCTGAAGTGACATTTGTTGTCTAGTCTGTGCCAAGTATAATGTTAGGTGTTGGAGAAGTACAAACAGCAATAGGATTAGGACCTTCTTACCTACTACAGGAGACAGATGCATAATTCTCATTACAAAATGTGTAATAAATACAGCTAAAGAAGTAAGTGAGAATATTTTTGAATACAGAGGAAGAAGTGATTTAAGGTACTGGGTGAGTTAGGAAAGGGCTTCATAGAGAAGAGGACATTTGATCTGCATCTTAAAAATGATTAAGTATTCATCAAGCAGGGAAGTTATTGAGTAGTTTCTTCTTACAACTTAATCCTTTAAAAAATTTTTTTTTCTTTTTAAGGATCCAACTCAAGATTTTTTTTTTTTTTTTGGCCATGCCATGCAATATACGGGATCTTGGTTCCCACTTGTTACTTACTCAGTTGCTCAGTCACGTTGGACTCTTTTGCGAACCCATGGATTGTAGCCCAACAGAGGGCCAGGCAAGAACACTGGAGCAGGTTGCCATTTCCTACTCCAGGGGATCTTCCTGACCCAAGAATCGAACTCACGTCTCCTGCATTGCCAGGCAGATTCTTTACCACTAGTACCATCTGGAAAGTCCCTTGGTTCCCTGACCAGAGATCAAACCCATCCCCCCCTCCCCCAAAGTGGAAGCTCAGTGCCTTAACCACTGGACCACCAAGGAAGTCCCAGCCCTTCCTTTTCAATTGAGCTTAAATGTGAACAGAAGATCAGTATAAAGACCAGGAAATGGATTCTCATTATTCATGATTTCTTATTTATTATGAAATTTTTATCTGTATCTTTCTCTAACCAAGAAATATGGTTTAGTAGTTCCAGCTAAAGAATGCAAACAGAAGTTGTTGAATGGATGGTAAGACTAATTAAAAGGGACAGACAGCTGGGGCAAGCCCTTCTGCCATTTCCTCTTCCCTTTTCTGGAATTCAGAGGTGATGACTGGCACTCCTACAGACATCTTGAACTAAGAGGAAATTTCAAAATGACTACACTAATGATGATGGATCAGAAAGTGAAAGGAAGCTGATCCCTGATACTTGTAGAGCAATCATAGTTCTGGGCTATCTACCTCAGGACTTTTACAAGAGAAATTCATCTTTTGTGTATTTACAACCATTGCTATTTAGGGGTTTGGATTGTATGAAGTTAAACCTAAACACAATGAATAATAGCAGACAACCTTTGGCCCTATTCCTCTTCACTCCAACTCGAGCTCCCATCGCCTCCACTGTCATTTTCCTGCAACTTCCACTCTTCTCAAGGCTAGCTCCGTTTGCCCACCACCTCAGCCATCTCATTCCTGTCTATTTACTCTGTGAATTAGTTAATCTACCCACTCCAGACCTCAGCCTAGCTCAGTCCTAATGATTGTGTACTTTCTACTCCCCAAAACTATTTTTCTTATTGTAGATAATTTCCCCCCTAAAAAGAGTTCTGTATTAACTCTAACATTTTCCCTCTACTACATATGTTATAGCAAAAATCCCAAAGCTTTCTCAACCAATTTTTAGCTATTGGTTGAAGTTCTGTATTATTTACTATCCATGGAAAAGCTTGGTCCACAAAGGAAACTCTCAACTAGAAACGTGCAGATTGAATTTATGGTGTTAAAAGACTTTTTGCTGCTATTTAGTTGCTAAGTCATGTCCAGCTATTTTGCGACTCCATGGACTGTGGCCCACCAGGCTACTCTGTCCATGAGATTTCCCAGGCAAGAATACTGGAGTGGGTTGCCATTCTCCTGCTCCAGGGGAATCTTCACCCTCAGGAACCGAACCCGTGTCTCCACATCTCCTGCATTCTTTACCACTGAGCCACCTATGAAGCCCATGTTAGAAGATAATCTGAGGCACATTAAAATTTCAAGTTTATCTGAGCAAATCAATTCCAGTTGGGCAGCACTAGACTAGAAGGGGTTTGGGTGTGCCACAGAAAGGAGTCCATGTGAAGACTTTTATAGAGAAGCCACATAAACAAAGCAAGACAGCTATTTAACTGGGTGTAGCTGAAGCCATTGCCTTATTGGGAAAGACTAGCTTCCTCTGTGGGCTTCTCTGTGGAGCTCTGCTGGTAAAGAATCCACCTGCAATGCAGAAGACACTGGTTCAATTCCTGGGTCAGGAAGGCCCCCTAGAGAAGGGACAGACTACCTACTGCCGGGAGCCAGCGTGAGGAACTCCGCCCATGGCAAAGGTCATGAGGAAGGAGGTTTCAGCATACGCAAAGGAGTGATCAAGCCTCAGGAAACCCTCTGTTCCCGAGCATCTACTCCAAAACCAGAATACTTTACAGGGGGCTCTCCCCCATAACCATTTCTCTCCGAGAAGGAGTAAACGTGCAGCTCCAAGTCAATAAAAATTCCTGGGCGTGACAGAGTGTTTCAATTGAAGGTTATCTAGCCCACCTGTATAGGTTCGTCTGGCCGCACGTGATGGTTTACAGCCTCCCGATCGTGAGAGGCACGAGATGTTTTAGACTTAACCAAAGGCAAATTCTTTTGGGAAGTTAAAAATTATTAGTATAGTGGGTTGTTAGGAATTATATTGGTGAAGGGTTTTTCATTTGTTGTGTCGATAATTGCTGCTAATTCCCTGCCCTGGGTGGGACAAGGGTGTCTCAGGTCAAACCTCTCTGCTGATGGACTAGCTTGTGTGACAGGATTATCCATACTCCTGCCACTATGATTGTTTACTACCTCTCAACCATAAACAGCACAAGAGAGTTTTGGAGTATTTTGAGAGTCTTAATTAGCATAGGGCTTTTCTCAATGTTTAGTCAATGATTGCCGCCAGGTCTTTATCCTTAGGCACCTGGGAGTATATTAATCAATGTATTTGGAACATAGAAAAGGAAATATAGTAGTTTTTAAGGTTAGCAATACTAGACTTTTTGAGTTAATGAATTTTCTGTTTTGTAATAGATCACTGTATTTTGTTATAAATCACTGCGTCCTTGCTATGTAAAAATGTAACTTTATCACTATTTTAAGACTAAGTAGATCTTAAGGGGAACATTGGTGAAATGATTTTCATCTGTTGGGCTGATGTTTGCTGCTAAATCTTCGTATTCCCTGCCCTTATAATGAATATAACTAGCATATAGGAGAAATAAGTATTAACCTTTAAGCATATAGGAGAAATAAGTATTAACCTTTAAGATTAATCATGTTAACCTTAGGTTAAATAAATTCCTTTCTTGATTGTAACTCACTACACCCTCACCCTATAGGAATGCAACTTCATTTGGAGGGTGGTGCCTGGTTTAAGAAAAAACACTCTTGGAAAAAATAGTTTTTTTTGGTTATCGGAAAGAAAGGGTTGTAAATGTCAGCAAGCCTCATGGCCAGATGATATAAAACCTCTAAGAACTTTTTTTTATGTAAAGCACCTGATTTTGATAAAGGTCAGAACTGCTGACCCCCGCGTGCCTTTGTATTCATCCCTATATGTAACAAAAGGTATATAAGGAAACCTTTTTGAAAAATAAAGAAATGAGATCAGTTCCTGGAAAGACTGACTCCCCCATGTCATTCTTTCTCACTCCCCATTTTTCTGGCTGAATTCCCATCTGGAGCATGGATGCTATTCCATGTGAAACAAGTTATTCAGCCTTTTTCTCCACTAATTTTCCTACTACACTATCTGTTTCTATCTGTTTCTAATCTCTCTATATATCTGTAATTAAATAAGTTTTTTCCAGTATGCCTACTCAGTCCCCACCTTCGAATCACCCTGAATCCACCGGGGCTGGACCCTGGCAACCCACTCCAGTATTCATGGGCTTCCCTGGTGGCTCAGCTGGTTAAGAATCCACCTGCAATGCGGGAGACCTGGGTTCGATCCCTGGGTTGGGAAGATCCCCTGGAGGAGGGCATAGCAACCCACCAGTATTCTTGCCTGGAGAATCCCCAGGGACAGAGGAGCCTGGTGGGTTCCAGTCCATAGGGTCACAAAGGGTCAAACATGACGCAGCACAGCACATCACAGAGCGGGCTGTGTGTGAATGGCTGTCCTTAGGTTTTGATTTCTTAACCTTGAGGCATTTTCAGGTTAGAATTTGGTTTGCTTACTTAGCCTACTAAGGCATTATAGCCACCTCAGTCTAATAAGCTTTCTGTTTAATTAATTTAACAGTCCAAAGCCCTAATAATTTCTCCATATTTCATTTGCATAATATGAATTGCTTAACAACAATGTTGAGAAAGAAGGCAGTTTGGCATTGTTGAGGAGGAAGACATTTTCTGGCTAGTCTAAGAATTAAATTGACATAAGATAGGTAAATAGGAGAAAATTAAACAAAATTTTAATAGCATGCGTATATGGGAGAGACCCAGAATATCTGAGTGAGTTATCAAAATGGCTGAAACCCTCATCTTAAATACAGGATGTTGGGAGTGGTGGTTTGGGATTTCAAAGGCAATTCACATGGAGGTAGAAAAGCAATTATTTGGTAAACAGATGTTTACCAGGCCTGCAGAGACAACAGGACACAGAGTGGATTCTGATCTTAAGAATTTCCCCAGCTCTTAGCTCCGATTCATTGCAGATATCTCTGACAAGAGCTCTATTCCTGTGACAGGCCTTACACGTAAATTCTTCACACAGTTAGGGGGAAGGTCACAGTTTCTTCGAGTCTTATGGGGCTTGATAGTTTTCAGCTCAAAATAACCCACATGCCAAAGAGACATTTTAGGGAGGGAAAAGTTCTTTTAGGAAGTTTCAGGATCCAAAAGTTAAACTGATAGATTGTTCAGTTCAGTTCAGTCACTCAGTCATGTTCGACTCTTTGCGACCTCATGAATTGCAGCACGCCAGGCCTCCCTGTCCATCATCAACTCCCGGAGTTCACTCAGACTCACATCCATCGAGTCAGTGATGCCATCCAGCCATCTCATCCTCTGTCGTC
>SJYV01016942.1:226954-250898 GCA_006410875.1 Neotragus pygmaeus | reverse complement strand
CATCAGTCTTTTCCAATGAGTCAACTCTTCGCATGAGGTGGCAAAGTACTGGAGTTTCAGCTTCAGCATCATTCCCTCCAAAGAAATCCCAGGACTGATTTCCTTTAGAATGGACTAGTTGGATCTCCTTGCAGTCCAAGGGACTCTCAAGAGTCTTCTCCAGCACCACAGTTCAAAAGCATCAATTCTTCTGTGCTCAGTTTTCTTCACAGTCCAACTCTCACATCCATACATGACCACTGGAAAAACCATAGCCTTGACTAGATGGACCTTTGTTGGCAAAGTAATGTCTCTGCTTTTCAACATGCTGTCTAGGTTGGTCATAACTTTTCTTCCAATTGCATCTCATTAAACTGGTCTCTTAGTCTGGTAGCTAGGGGAGTCTAGTTAAATTCACTGCAGGAGGCAGTGACATAGGTGGGCTCTCAAAGTTAGGCCAATAAAGTACAAATGGTCAGATATTTAATAAGAGGCATTTCCATGGAGACAAAAGAAAAACAAAGGTCAATGATTGGAGCAAATTATAAACCAGTTTCTGAACCTGGGACTGTCAGCTGAGAAAATTTCTGGATGTCAAAGCTGAAGCATCTTCTGCAGGTTAAAATGTCTCTGATGATGTCATCAGGTGTTCAGGTAAACCTTCTGAGTGGCTTACACAGCATCAAGCGTGAAGATTGCATAAGCAAATGCTGTTGTGGTGATCTCTTTCAAGTGTATATCAAGTTGTTCAGCTTCAAAGGACTTCGGAAAAGGGCAGCTTTAGTTCTTAATGATTTTGAGTCAAAAGTGGGAGAAAAATTGGAAATGTTACTTTAGAGTGTTGTAGTCAAATTTTTTTTTTTTACTTTATTTTACTTTACAATACTCCAGAAGAATTTAGGATGCAGTACAGTTTATAGAAAAAGAAAACTTTAAAGTCGATTGGCAACTAGAATCTAATATCTACAACTGTCTAGTATAGTTCCTGCTGAAACACAATTTTTTCTCCTTCAGATCACCCTGAGTTCTACCAAAAATAGCCAAATTAAGACTTGTTTGCAAAATAAGTTTAGTCTTATTAAACTTGGCCTGCTTATTTATATAAGTTTAGCAAGAATAGCAATTGACCATAGAGGTTCTTTTGAACCTGCTTTGCCAGCATATTTCATAAGGAATCTCTAGGTTGAACTTTTAAATGGTTCTTGAGACCAGGAAGCCATGCCAAGAACATGCAATAAGACTTGTCTGTAACACTTACAGATTTTAATGAATTCCTCTCTTCTTGAGGTCCTCCAAATATCCCAAAGTACCTGCATCTGCCAGGAACTGGCTTCCTTTACTCATCTATCTGGTAAGGCTTCTGAGATTCCTGTAAGCAAGGTACCAGGCTCTTTTTTCAAGGGGATTTATGGCTCCATAAAGTCAACCTTCATTCCTTAAAACTGTCTTGTCATATTTGATTGACGTTTCAGTCAAAACCATGGTAATGTTTATAGCCAGTGTTTTCAATTGTGTCTTCTTATAATAAAGAAGACAGATTTTAGTGAACTTATAATAATAACTATATTGCCCTGAGGATAAGAATATTTACTAAGAGTTTCCAAATTTTGGAGGGATCAGGTAGGGAGAAAAAGGATAAATGTTTCAATTTTGCTTACCAATATAATTTAATAAATTGGTATAAATCATAGTGTAAGAGGAAATGTTTCCTTATATCTGGAAAACAAAAAATTTTTTAAACAGTAATATTTCAGACAAAAAGTCATATATATTATAATCATATTTATCAGTTTATTTAGTCCCATGTGATTAATTCTTATTGATCGATCTTGATCTTCTTTTAGTAGTTTTATGGAACCATCAAGTTTTTCATTAGAATTCTGTAATTCCTTGCCTAATTCAGTGGTATGATCTGAAAGTTATCAGAAAAATATATATGTCAAAAAGTCCCTTCTATGAATCTTCTTGAAGATGAAGCATTTTTGCAAAAGCATCAGAGTGAAACAATAATTGTTTATAAATGACAAAAGACTTAAAATGGCATGGTTAATGATCTGATCACAATGCAATTGACAAAGAAATTTTGTTATTTCTGTGACATTTTAAGTTAATAAGTAGAATTGTGACTGACATTATATCAGGACATATCTAAATTTTGGGCTTCTGTGGTCGCCCAGCTGGTAAAGAATCTGTCTACAATGCAGGAGACCTGGGTTCAATCCCTGGATTGGGAAGATCCCCTGGAGAAAGGAAAGGCTACCCACTCCAGTATTTTGGACTGGAAAATTCCATGGACTGTATAGTCCATGGGGTTGCAAAGAGTTGGACACAACTGGGCAACTTTCACTTCATTTATCTAAATTTTACAAATTTCATATAATTTCTAGAACATTTATATTAATAACATTTATCCACATGATATAATCTAAGAAGTTTTATGAATATCCTTTTGACAACTCTTCCCATGCAATTTAACATACTATTAATAAACAAGATTAATTAGTTTAATATTGCTCTTTGAGACATTTCAGGGCCCTCTGAAACATCCCAAAGTTAGCTAGAGGTCAAAAGGACTTCGATATAGAGTTTACTTGCAGAAAGTTTGTCAAAGAAATAAAAATTTTTTAAACACTTGGTCAAATAGGATCATAGGTCACTGTGAAACAATATTTATTCATGTAATCAAAGTGACAATTGAAATCTTCAAAGGCAAATACAGAAAGCAGATTATTTAAAAGGTAAAAAAGATATCTGCAATCTGTTATCAAAAGCAGATCAATATTCTAAGAAAACTCTGCTCCTCTTAACAGAAAGAAAATCAAATTCTAGCTTTGCACCAGCTTACCTTTAATATTAAAATACATTCACTCACCAAAGCTATCTTGAGAAAGAGGAACAGAGCTGGACCTTTCATGCTCCCTGAAGTTAAGGAATATAACAAAGATACAATAATCAAAACAGTATTGTACTGACACATAAATAGACACAGATCAATGGAACAGAATTAAACTTACACATGTTGGCCAATAAATCTGTGACAGAAGAGGCAAGAACATACGATGGAGAAAAGATAATCTTTAATAAGTAGTGGTGGGAAAACTGGACAGCTATAGTAAAAGAATGAAATTAGAGCATTCTCTAATACCATATACAAAAAATAAACTCAAAATGGATTAAAGACCCAAATGGACGAACAGAAACCATAAAATTCCCAGAAAAAAACACAGAATACAATCTTTGACATAAGTCATGGTAATATTTGGAGGGTTCTGTCTCCTTAAGTAAGGGGAACAAAAGTAAAAATAAACAATTGGGAACTAATCAAACTTAAAAGCTTTTGCACAGTAAAGGTAACCATCAACAAAATGTAAAGACAACCTCCAAAATGGGAGAAAATATTTGCAAATTATATGATCAGTAAGGAGTTAATATCCAAAATATATAAACAACTCATACAACTCAAAAAAAAAAAAAGCCTAATTAAAAAATGGTCAGAAAATCAAAATTGACATTTTTTCCAAAAAAAAACATACATATGACTAACAGGCGTATGAAAAGGTACTCAACATCACTAATCATCAAGAAAATGCAAATCAAAACCAAATGAGATATTATTTCACACGTGTCAGAACAGCTATCATCAAAAGAACACAAATAATAAATATTGGCAAAAATGTAGAGAAAAGGGAGCCGTTGTACACTGTTGGTGGGAATGTAAATTGGAGCAGCCACTATGAAAAACAAGATGGAGGTCCCTTAAAAAACTAATAGAACTACCATATGGTCCAGCCATTCCATGCCTGGGTATATATTCAAAGAAAATAAAAACACTAATTCATAAAGATTCATGCACCCCAATGCTCTTAGCAGGGTGATGATGATAAAGTTTTTATTTTCTTAATTTTCTTTCACTGTCTGAATTTTCCTATCAGTTTAGGTACAAGATTTTATTGATTTGAGTCTGCATTTATTTCCATATCAGCAATTGAAAAAGTCAGTAAAATGGGGTATGGAATAATAACCTGAAATATACTTACTCTTGACTCCTAATTGCTCTCTGTCCATTCGAGTTCCCCAGATTATGCATTTTGAGGTGCCAAAATTAAACTAAAACATTTAATTGTTGGCAATAAAAAAGAGACAGTTTTGGAGTAGCAAAACATGTCTTTATTTTTCTTCAATATTTAAATTATTAAAAGTTTCAGCAGTATCAAACAGTAAAGCTGAAAGAATTTTACAGCAAACACCTGTATACATACCAGTTAGATTCTACCATTAGTATTTTCCTATACTTGCTTCATACATAGCTATCCATCTATTTAGCATGCCTTCATCAATCCATTCGGAGAAGGCAGTGGCACCCCACTCCAGTACTCTTGCCTGGAAAATACCATGGACGGAGGAGCCTGGAAGGCTGCAGTCAACGGGGTCGCTGAGGGTTGGACACAACTTAGCGACTTCAGTTTCACTTTTCACTTTCACGCATTGGAGAAGGAAATGGCAACCCACTCCAGTGTTCTTGCCTGGAGAATCCCAGGGATGGAGGAGCCTGGTGGGCTGCCGTCTATGGGGTCGCACAGAGTCGGACACGACTGAAGTGACTTAGCAGCAGCAGCATCAATCCATAATCCAGCTTACCATGGGTACTTTTCAAAGCAAGGTGCAGACAGTATACATCCCTTCTAAGTACTTCAACATGCATATCATTAATAGAATTCAATATTTTATACTTTTTTCTTTTGTTATAAAATTTATCTATAATGAAATGTACAAATATTAAACGTACTTTCGCTGAGTTTTGACAAGGGCATGCACCCATGTAACCAAAAACCCTATCAAGATATAGAGCATTACCACTACCTCAGAAAGTTCCCTGACATAAACCTGCCTGTCCGCCCCCTTAAACACATAATGAAGGAAAACACTGCTTTAATTTTTTCTACCATAAATGTCCTGCCTCCTGTAGAATTTCATGTAAGTGTTGGGGTACCATTCTCTCCCTACATTGCTCAGATTTCTGCCCATTTCACTACCAGAAGAACTAATGGCCTTTGTCCTAGACTCTTTCAAAGGATGTAATAGCAAGAGATTCTGGAATGCAGAGATGATGTCTGCTTCGAAAGCAAAGAGCAGGTATGCTCACAGAAAAATACATGTTTAAATAATGTCTGAAAATTAGCTTCATTGGGTTTAGCCCACATCCCAAAGAAAAAGTAGGATGTGATCTCTGTTATCAGCTGACATAAGCTGTCAAGTTTAAATAAATAAAGGGTGGTCACTGGGGAAAGGAACCAGAGAAATTTAGTGGGGAACAGCACTTTATGTACACAGTGTCATGGAAGCTTCCCTGAACCTTTAAGAGGTAAGGATTGATATTCTCATTTTAGAGAGGAAGAAGCTGGTTTTTGTTCTGACATTTGTCAGGTGAGTACCAGAAGCCCCAACCAGACCAAACCATCATTTTAGCCAGCATGAAAAAGCAGAGGATCAAGTTAGCAACTTCTCTTTTCTGACTTCAGTTGTCTCTGTAAGACTGAGGATTGACAACCATGAGCCTAGACGCTCACCTTGACTTTCACACTTTCATTCACACACCGTTTGTCTACTACCTGATGCCTTGCCCCAAGATTTCAGCAAACCAAATTCCAGTGGAACGCACACCCATTTCCCTGTCATCAATGACTGTCAGCAGCTTTGTCAATAGTGATCTAAAGGCAGGTCTCCTTGCCCACCTCCCGTTCTGCAACTGTCCTGCTCTGATGTGACCACAAGAGGGTAAGTTGCATTGGTGCTCCCAAACCAGCCCCTGATACATGGACCCAGGTACTCTGTAAAAGGGCAGTCCAGAATGCTGACATCTGTGTGGAGACAAGTAAAGTGCTTTCAATTATTTGCTTTCATAAAAAATGAAAGGAGGGTCACTTAATATATCACTTAATTTGTGATAGCTCATCATGTGATTTTTCATATATAACTTGGAGACAAAGTAAATAATCTAGTGTTCTTAAAACAATTCTTGCTACTCCCCCTCTTCAGTGTTCATATCTATAAAGATAAAAATCGGAATGGAATGGATTCTGAATCTTGTCTCATTTAGCAATAAATAATATTCATCCATGGCTACACGAACTATGAGAAGATGGAGGACCAATTCTGTCATTAAGAAATAAATTTCCAAAAAATTATACTATTAACACTTAACACATTTTGTATTTGTATTTGTGATACATTACTTCATGGAGAGAGAACTCAATCCAGAATAACTTGAAAAATATTTGAAGGCTTATGGTCATAGGAAATATTTTATTAATTTAAATTTATACTCAAATTCTTTTTGTACAGAGTCTTGGCAAGGGCAAACAACAAGAGACTTTCAAATGTGGATGCTGAATAAAGTTCAGTAGAGGGAAGAGAAATGGAAATATAAGTTTAAGAAAAAGATGAAGAAAAGGAAGAGCTTATTCAATATTTGTATTACTGAATGGTGGTACTTTAGTATTTATACTCCATTGATTACTCTCAGAATGCTGCTGTGGTTATATTTTAAAGTCCATGTTTAAAATACAGTGCAAATATATCCTTTACAACTATTTATGCTTATAAAACTTTTAGTAATCAATCTAACAATATGTGTGTGAGGCAGGGAAAGGGTGAGTCAGTTCAATCATTCAGTCGTGTCCAACTCTTTGCAGCTCCATAGACTGCAGCACTCCAGGCTTCCCTGTCCATCACCATGTCCCAGAGCTTGCTCAAACTCATGTCCATCGAGCTGGTGATGCCATCCAACCATTTCATCTTCTGTCATCCCCTTCTACTGCCTTTAGTCTTTCCCAGCATCAGGGTCTTTTCCAAGGAGTCAGTTCTTTTCATCAGGTGGCCAAAGTACTGGAGGTTCAGCTTCAGCATCAATCCTTCCAATGAATATTCAGGACTGATTTCCTTTAGGACTGACAGGTTTGATCTCCTTGGAGTCCAAGGGACTCTCAAGAGCCTTCTCCAACACCACAGTTCAAAAGCATCAATTCTTCAGTGCTCAGCTTTCTTTATAGTCCAACTCTCACATCCATACACGACTACTGGAAAAACCATAGCTTTGACTATCCAGAGCTTTGTTGGCAAAGTAATGTCTCTGCTTCTTAATATGCTATCTAGGCTGGTCATAACTTTTCTTCTAAGTGGGCAAGCGTTTTTTAATTTCATGGCTGCAGTCACCATCTGCAGTGATTTTGGAGTCCAAGAAAATGAAGTCTGTCACAGTTTCCATTGTTTCCCCATCTATTTGCTATGAAGTGATGGGACAGGATGCCATGATCTGCATTTTTTGAGTGTTGAGTTTTAAGCAAGCTTTTTCCCTCCCCTCTTTCACTTTCAAGAGGCTTTTTAGTTTCTCTCCACTTTTTGCCTTAAGGGTAATGTCATCTGCATATCTGAAGTTATTGATATTTCTCCCAGCAATCTTGATTCCAGCCTGTGCTTCATCTAGCCCAGCATTTCACATGATGAACTCTGGATATAAGTTACATAATCAGGGTGACAATATATAGCCTTGACGTACTCCTTTTCCAATTTGGAACCAATCTGTTGTTCCATGTCAGGTTCTAACTCTTGCTTCTTGACCTGCATACAGATTTCTCAAGAGCAAGGTAGTGTGGTTTAGCATTCTCATATCTTTAAAAATTTTCCACAGTCTGTTGTGATCCACACAGTCAAAATATTCAGCATAGACAATAAAGCAGAAGTAGATGTTTTTCTGAAACTCTTGCATTTTTGATGATCCAACAGAAAAGGTAAAATGGAAGAAATTTCCAGTGGAAAAGGAAAAACAATTATCCAAGGCAAAAGATAGAGGGACAGATAGATTTTCTAAAATTCTTTTGGAGGTACTAGAGCAAAAATGTTTAGTAATAACCTCTGTAGAATTTGGAAGCTTAAGTGGCAGAATATCACCTCACCTCACCTCAACCTGTGCTGGGCAGTAGCCACTAACCAATGTGCTTTTAGAACACCTGAAATATGGCTAGTCTGAAAAACCATATTTAGAAACAAATGCTATTAAGTACAAAATACACACTGGGTTTCAAAATTTAGTAACTATGTCATCAATAATTTATTTTATTTTCTTACTTTCTGGCCAAGCCACACAGTATGTGAGATCCTAGTTCCCCAATCAGGGATAGAACCTGTGCCCCCTATGATGGAAACAAGAATTCTCAACCACTAAACCACAGCAAAGTCCCTCATCAATCATTTTTATATTGATTACATGTTGAAATGATCATATATTGGGTTGAATGAAATATATTATTAAAATTAACAGCACCTGTTGTTTTTTTTTTAATGTGGCTACTGGAAAAATTTAAATTATATCGGGAGCTTGAATCTGTGGCTCATGTGATATTTCTACTGAACAGCTCTGTGCCAAGACAAATGTTTTCCATACCTCAGGCATCCCCAGAGCCCTGCAAGAGAATATCTGCTCTTTCTGGTGGTATTATTGTTATGCACTTAATATTAACACATTTTTACTTAAAGTACTAACTTAAAGTTTTTACTTAAAGTAAAGGAAGCTACATATCATGGGGCTAATATATTAGCTCAAATTGTTAATCAACATTAAGTAAATGTATAACCCTTAAAATACAAAATGTCTGTGTCTGAGTGCACCTCTGAAATCATGTGATGTGGTAGTAATGGACGCAACTGCATTGGGAAACTCTGCCTGGACTGGGTAAGAGGAGTTTGGGGAGGGATTTCTCTGGATGAAAGGCGTATCCTCAACAGTGCTATTTCCAGCCACCTAAAGTCTGGCCACCAACAGCTGCAGTCCTGGAGGGAGCAGAGTCAGATTACCACTCCAACCGGTGGAGGAGGTGTGAAGCAGCTCCCTTCACACCTTCATTACCTTCACTCCCTTCATTACCCTTCACTCCCTTCATTACCACTCCCTAAGGGTGATCCAGACAGCTTCGACAACAAGCATCTCAGTAGCAATCAGGTGGCCTGAGTAACAAAGACCTAGTTCTATTTTCTACATCCCCTCAAACACCACCTCCCAACCCTCTGTTCTGGTGTGGTCCTCCAAGAGAAGAGGCCCGACAATTAGGAGCTGAAGTCATATTAAATTTGATTGAGAAAACAATGTGATTTCTGCCTTCAGTATTGTGAAGGAAAATTCAAATCCCTTACACACTTCTGCAACAGGGGTACTGTTTTCCTTATGTGTAGATGAAACTCAGATGGCCTAAGGGACCTCCAAGGTCATACAGCTAGCAAGTGACACCTAGCTGACTTCAACTTTGGAAGCTGGGCGATTCCCATCTGCTCCCATTTTGCAATGGTCAAGGACACAAGAGAGATGTGATCCTACCCTCTACACACATGAAATCTAATTGGTACCCCAAATATTTTCCCTTCATATTATCAGGAAAACACCTTCACTGGCAAACATACACCCCATTCAATTTCCATAAGCAAAATTTAAAGCTATGTTCAACATTCTTTTGGGTCCACAAAGTAGTTTATTGATGTTTATTTTCATCTTTTCCTCTGACTACAAAGAAATAATCATTTGGCAGGTATGGTAAAAAAGAGTCCGGGATGAAGTCTGACAGACCTGGATTCCAAATCTGAATTCTACCCTTTCCTGTGTGACCTCGGGGACATAATCTTTCTGGGCTGCAATCTCCTCATTTGCAAAAAGGGGAAAGTCATTTTGAGAATTAGAAATAATTTCTGCAAAGGACCTTGCAAAAGTACCCTAGTAATCATCATTAATAATATGGTAATTATAGTAAATAATCATTCCTTACTCCTCTTTGTCCTCAAAATCTTCCATCAGCTTTAACACAAAATAAGATCAAACCTTTTATCTTTCTAAGCAAAAAAAAGAGCCTACATGGTGTCTGTGTGCCTGCACCTGTCTATTAATTCACTTAGTGTCATCATTTCCTGGGAATCAATATGACTATTTGCCCCTGGACATAGTTTCCCAGCAACACACATCTTGAACCAATTCAGGTGAATTTCCTCTGTCATTATGGTCACCTGGCTCTTGCATCAAGTGGCTCCTTGAAACCTTCTATAAATATTAGAATTATGTTGGCCAGAGGGAAATGAGCAAAGGTTATGTTTATACACCATCTTTCTCTTGAGATTTTACACTGAATAAAGAGCCATCTGCTGAGGCCACTACAGTCTCTTTGAAAGCGGTTGGGTGGGTATTTTTGTGCCCAGCAAACAGAGCAGAAATTTATTCCTAGGGTTTTCTGACCAGAGGAAAGGAGTAATCCTTCAGTGAATCTTCAACAATTATTGTTGAGGATCAGGAGTGACCCAAAAAATAATCTGATTTTCCTGTACAAGGTCTACCCTGACATTTTCTCTCTGTTTCCACTGGGAGCAGGCTGGCAAGTACATTTAAAGCAAAACAAAAGTCAAGTTATTGCTAAACCATTTAGCAAACAGTATATGAATTTCTATGTTTTAAGTGTAAATATTATTCACTTTAAATTTCCTTTGTCTTTCCAAGTCTGATTTTTAAAAAAAATTATGTTGCTTGAATCTCTGCAGGCAAGACATTTACTTTGATATTCACTAAGTAAATTTTTGTGATTGCTCAGCAAACATATTTTTAATAATGATGTATAGGGCTTTTATTTGAAAAATAATGACAATTTTTTGATAGGATTAAAATATTCCCTAATTTCACTACAATGTTATCAATTTGCTATATTTCTTTTTAATAGTTTTACTTTGTACAAATGGTTGTTTTATTTTACACTGTTATATTCCATTGGCAACCTGCTTTTTTCTTTTGCATGTTACAACAACATTTTCGGAGCTATTTTTAAAAACTAGCTTACTACCTAGTTAATTTGATAAAATCTCCTCTTTCTCCTACTTTGTCACTGACTATCACTCATGGACAATCATTTAAAAATAACCCTTGGAATTTAGAAAGGACTCTGTGGGAGAGGGTGAGGGTGGGATGATTTGGGAGAATGGCATTGAAACATGTATAATATCATATGTGAAAGGAATTGCCAGTCTAGGCTCGATGCATGCTCGGGTCTGGTGCACTGGGATGACCAGAGGGATGGGATGGGGAGGGAGGTGGGAGGGGGGTTCAGGATGGGGAACACGTGTACACCCGTGGCAGATTCATGTTGATGTATGGCAAAGCCAATACAATATTGTAAAGTAATTAGCCTCCAATTAAAATTAATAAATTTATATCAAGACAGAAAAAGACCCCCAAAACAAACAAAAAAATAAAAATAACCTTTGCCATGGTCTTCAATGTGTACCATGTATAGATAAGTAAATTACTATTTGCTAGTAAAGTAGTTTTTCTTATTCTGTACTTATACATAAAAATCTAAAGTATTCCATTAGATGTTATGGAAAAATATGAACGAACTTTTTAGTCAACCCAATACAAGCAATGTGATCTTGTGTAAATTATTCAACTTCTAAACTTGGCCTCTTTATCCACAAAATGGAGATCATAAGAGGAGCCAGTTCAAAAAGCTATGAGATCAGGGGTCTTATATGTTAAGCAATCAATAAATGCTGTTGATAAATATCTACTTTAAACAAGATTCATTTCCAGTCAAAATAAATGGAAAAGGAGCAGTTGGACTTCTACTAACAGAGGTCAAACTAGGTTATGATCTTGCCCAGTGTGTAGGGGGCAGCTGAAGAAATGTAAGCAGCACAATCAATGGGTAATGTTATCTCCTGATCCAGCAGTGTTGAACTGGCAGCTCTGTCTCCAGCAGAGTCATGGACTACAGCGCAGCGTCACCACAGGTCCCTACTCTGGTCAGCTGGTGCCTCCAGCTAAGCCTACCAGCCCTGCTCCTCTCAGCTGCCAAGCAAAACTTGAAGCTCCACCAGACACACAGGATGCTTTCCTGCAAAGTGCAGAACCTGTTGTTTTACTTTAGTCTTCAACTGTCTGGATGTTATTCCAAACACAACTTTGTAATGTGGAACCCACATTTGGAATTTCCTGTAAGCTATTCTTCAAAGATTCTGAAATGCCTTGTACGAGAAAGAGGAAGAAAAACTACCTGATTTTCTGTGTTTCTTAAAACATTTAAATATCATTTTAGATTTAAAGAAAATTCAAAAAATAGCATAAAATTTCTCATGTGCCTTCTGCAAGATCCCCTAATTGTGAACATTTTACCAGGCTTGCTCCTTCTTTCTCTCTTAGCTTTGAGTCACTCAATGCTATGTATGAATTCAACACATTGTCTTTACAACCACTTCCTTCATGTGAACTGAGACGTTCTCTGTGATATTTGTCCTATAATTTACTATGCAGTGTATGTTTTCAAAATATCTCTCTATAATATAGAGAGACACTTATATAATTAATCAAGGTGATACACATGTATAGTCCACAAACCAAATAGAAAAGATGACCTTATGATGTGGAAAGCCACAGGTCTACGCTCAGCTCTGCTTGTCAGAGGCAGTATCTTTTAAGCAATCCTTTTTGCTTTGGGTTTTTTCCAAACTTACACATCTCAAAACAATATACTTCTACTGCTATTCCTTCTAGTCAACTTGGACATTTAGTTTTCACTTTGTATCACAAAAGAAAAGAATTTAACTCATTTACTCCTTCTTTCTCTTAGTAATATTATTCTTAATTCATATACTAGTCACCTCTGTATCTTCAGTCAACATACTTAAGTCTCAGCTTGGGCTCCAGCCAGCAAAGAATGCCAACTTCCTCCAGCTTGGTAAGCAGAGGCTATTGAGCAAACTAATTCCTTACCCACTTCCCTTCACCTAAAAGCTTCACCTTTACTTTTACATTGCTGATCTCCAACATTTTCATTCTGTTCTAGAAGCATCATTCAAATGTCCATAATTTGTCTATGAGTTCATCTTACAAGGTGGAAAACTGACAAGAATTTATGTTTCCATGATGATGTGACCAGGAATCAAGCTCGACAGTCCTTCTCCACAAGGCCAGATCATGACCACCTGTCTCTCAGTGGAGAAGATTCCCGTGTCAAACCAAGGGGGATTCCACCTTTTACCTCCACCAAATCCCTGAATTGTATGTTTGTGGTTTCCCCACTCCCGGCTGCTACCTGATCAGTCGTTGTCCTGGCATCTGTGTTTTGTCTGTAGCTTACTCTTTCCTTTTCAGTCTCTGTGANATCTGAGGGGTCGCGAAGGACAGGACTGAAGCGAATGAGCATGCATGGACTCAGCTGGCAGTATCACTAAAACATGCCTTGCACTCCTTAATCCACCACATTCCTCCACAACTGTCATCACAACTTTCATCAAGTCCACTGCAAAATACTCAGGTCCATTTCTCTGGCTCTTCATTTCCTTTTGAAGATGTCCCTGATATGTAAACTCACATTAAATTTGTGTACTTTTCTCCTATTAATCCTTAGTTGGTTTAATTTTCAGACCTAACCCTGAGAGCAAAAATATCAAGGAAGGCTGCCTCCTCCTCTACATGAGTTGCATTAGATAGAATGGCAGATACTTGTTCTACTTAATTAAAACAAGAATCATTCCTCAAATCTTTATCACAAATGTGATTCTGAGTTTTTTGCTATTTCAAGTAACTTTAAAAAAACTTATTCCAAAAATAATTCTTTCTCAACAGGAAAAAAAAAATTATTTTTCCAAATCAGTAAATGTTATTTTACAAGAGTTTTAAATGTCTACATAATGTTCTAATATATTGTTTAACCTATTCTGTACTATTATATATTGAAACTAAGCAGGACCCTGGGGGTTCCTGGGCACGAAAGCCTTTCTAAGTCCCCATTTCTAGTTTGTAGGAATAGACTCCAATCTCCATGACCTTGAAAGGGCAAATTCAAACAGTTGCTAATCAGGGATGAGAGGAGATTTGGAAACAAGGGAGGAGACTGCCCCACCTCACCCACCCCCAGGCCAGACTTAAGGCACGGGTGTACCCTGCTCCTTATAAGCAACTCTGCCCTTGAATCTGCTGTAAAACTTTTCAACATATCGTCCCAGGTTGGGATACACAGCTTTTTAGGGCACAGGCCGGCTGTGTCTCTCTTTGCCTGGCAAAGTAATAAAGCTATTTTTTTCTATTTCAGCCAAAACCCTGTCTCAGATTTTATTCTGATTGATGCACAGAAGCTGAGTTTTCATCAATATTTAGACTGTTAGCAAGTTTACTGCTATAAACCATGCTTTGATAAACATTTTTACAGTCATATCTTTACACTGACAGGTAGTACTCTTTGGATGTAAACACACACATGTGTTCTAAAGTAATACTGCAATCTCACCAGAGAAAATTTAAATAATCTTCTATTAATAATTTTATTCTCTAGGTTCTCTGAGAACAGTGAATTGCTATGGTTTTATTTCAGCAACTCTGAGTCTGTTTTGGACTAAAGAAAGCTGAGACAGGTAACTTTTGTTAGAATGTGTGGTTAATTGGCATCCACTATATTTGACAGCCCCTAAAACCATACGCAAACAGACCTCGAAATGCAAGAGACACACTAGCTATGTTTGGGATCCATACATTCAGCATCTCCCAAGGAAGTGGAAACAGCGTGGTCCCGTTTGTTTTCTCAGTCACCAACTGACTGAAAAAGATCAAGACTCTGATTCCATCATTTCCCCTTGTTTAACTCAAGGAAGGGTTTTTAGGTGAGGCTGTAGGTGCCGAGTAACCCGGCAGTGTCCTTTCACTTCGGACCTGTTTCTATGCGCAGTGGTCGCCGGTAGCTTTGCAGGTGAGAAAATGGCATTTGTGAAGTATGGATGGTTGCTGCGACAGAGTACTATTTTGAAGCGCTGGAAGAAGAATTGGTTTGACCTGTGGTCAGATGGTCACCTAATCTATTATGATGACCAGACTCATCAGAGTGTAGAAGATAAGGTCCACATGCCAGTGGACTGCATCAACATCTGCATGGGACATGAGTGTTGGGATATTCAGCCACCAGATGGGAAGCCAAAAGACTGTATGCTGCAGATTGTTTGCCGAGATGGGAAAACCATCAGTCTTTGTGCAGAAAGCGCAGATGATTGTTTGGCCTGGAAATTTACACTCCAGGATTCCAGGACAAACACAGCTTATGTTGGCTCAGAAGTCATGTATGATGAGACAGCTGTGGCTTCCTCCCGACCTCCTTACACAGCATATGCTGCACCGACCCCTGAGCAGGCATATGGTCCATACAGTGGAGCATAGCCACCAGGAACTCAAGTTGTCTACGCTGCAAATGGTCAGGCTTGTGTTGTACCCTATCAGTACCCGTATACAGGGCTTTATGGACAGCAGCCTGCCAATCAAGTCATCATTCGTGAGGGGTACCGAGAAAACGATAGCAACCTGGCGCTGGGCATGCTAGTTGGAGCACCCACAGGCATGGACCTGGGGTCTCTGTTCTGGGTTTTCTAGAGTCTGTGGAACCTCGGTGTGCATAGCTTCTGATACCCCATGTGCAATAATATGATTTGCAAGGCATTTCTGTTTGTTATAAATGTTTTTAGTAATAGGTTTAATAGCGAAGGCAATGGCACCCCATTCCAGTACTCTTGCCTGGAAAATCCCATGGACAGTGGAGCCTGGTGGGCTGCAGTCCAAGGGGTCGCTAAGAGTCGGACACGACTGAGAGACTTCTCTTTCACTTTTCACTTTCATGCATTGGAGAAGGAAATGGCAACCCACTCCAGTGTTCTTGCCTGGAGAATCCCAGGGACGGGGGAGCCTGGTGGGCTGCCGTCTATGGGGTTGCACAGAGTCGGACACGACTGAAATGATTTAGCAGCAGCAGCAGCATCAGTTTTTTTGAAAGTAGTGATAAAATGCTTATAAGTACATAGAAGTACTGCAGAGAAAGCTTTGGACTGCTGTTTAGCTAAAATGTGGACTCTATGGTGGTGGCACTTGGAGAAGGCAATGGCACCCCACTCCAGTACTCTTGCCTGGAAAATCCCATGGACGGAGGAGCCTGGTAGGCTGCAGTCCATGGGGTCACTAAGAGTCAGGCAAGACTGAGTGACTTCACTTTCAATAAAAGGTTTAGATGCTTAGATAAAGACATTAGACAATTTCCCTCTTCCATCTAAATCTCCAGAAAATACTGAAACTGACTTTTAAGAAGCAAATCTGTAACACTGCTGGAAAGTAAAGGGTTCCATACATAAACTGACAACAAAATCTGAGGAATCTTAGAAAGATAAAAGAAAGATTTTAAAAAGATGAGATTAAAGGAAAAGATAAGTGTTTTAAAAAAATTAAATATAAGAACTAATGACAACCCCCAAACATAAGACCAATGGAAACCTGAAGCACTTGAACCAGGTCAAGGCAAATCTGAGTGTGGAAGGTGGGGCAGGAGCCCCTCTCTGAGTAGATAGTGAGAAGAAGCCTGGAGCAGCAGAAGTTAGAGCTCTCTCCTGGTTCCAACCTGCAGACAACAGTCCTGTCTGCCCCAGAAATCCATGGGGTGGGAGCCTCAAAGGTGGTAGCACCGCAGGAAGCACCTGACTCCCAGGCAGCCTCCATCTCCAAAAGACAACTATCAGCTTGCCCCAGGACAAAGCAAGTCATTCTTCTTCACCTATCAACTGAGGCAGGCCAGGATACAAAGAACTAAAGACCTACAAACAAGACTACCAGGAACCTTAAATACAGAGAAGGTTTGAACAAAACAAAAGCATTAGAGGCAGGCACCAAACTCAACAAGCTCCAAACACAAAAACTCAAAGATTTAGAACTAGAGGAGGAAAGAGAAGACTATAAATTTGTTACAATATCCTCAGGGGAACAAAACAGCACTTGAGTTACCAGTCCAAGCCTGTATCTTTCTGCGCAGGACAGGACAATAAATCCAGAGACAGTCGTTAAAGCAAGGAATAGACTTTATTTGGAAAGCCAGGGAGTCAAGAAGACTGTAGACTCATGTACTAAAGGTACCATCTTGCCTGAGGAAGAGTTCAGGCTTCTTTTATATTAAAAAGGGAGGGTCTTGTAGGTCTTCTTCATAAAACCGTTCAACTTCAGCTTCTTCAAGGTTACTAGTTGGGGCATAGACTTGGATAACTGTGATATTGCATGGTTTGCCTTGGAAACGAACAGAGATCATTCTGTTGTTTTTGAGATTGCANAATATGCTGCTGCTGCTGAGTCACTTCAGTCATGTCCGACTCTGTGCGACCCCATAGACGGCAGCCCACCAGGCTCCCCTGTCCCTGGGATTCTCCAGGCAAGAACACTGGAGTGGGTTGCCATTTCCTTCTACAATGCATGAAAATGAAAAGTGAAAGTGAAGTCGCTCAGTCGTATCCAACCCTCAGCGACGCCATGGACTGCAGCCTTCCAGGCTCCTCCATCCATGGAATTTTCCAGGCAAGAGTACTGGAGTTGGGTACCATTGCCTTCTCCAGAAGGGCATATAGAATTTTTTAAAATAAAATTTATTACCATATGGGCCACTGACATTTTTATAAATCTAAGATACATTATGGGATTTTACTTATTTTTCTTACTTCATGTTTTGCCACTTCATCATTTAGGGAACTCTTATCATACACCAACTTATCCTAGCTATATTTTTAAAAGAATTAAGTTGTACAAAAAATGGAAAATGATGAAATCCCTTAAAAGATTATATACTGTCTTAAAAAAATATATTATCCTGCAGTTTTCTTATCATAGTGCCCAAAGTATTGCCTTAATATTCAAGAAGGAATAAAAGAAGACTTAGAGGGACTATCTTGATGGTTTGCTTCAAGATTTCATAGAACAAATTGAGAATTCAGAATTTTTCATTTTCCATTCACAGTGGCAAATAAAAGGAAATTGATAGAGGAAGATGTTTCAAAGTTATTAGATGAATCAGAAGATAAATACAAAGAGGCAGGTAGCAGCACTCTTAGACTCTGTTAATGATGGCAAAATTGATCAGGTTATGAGCTTTCAGATGAATATATTGTAGATGAGTCTTCTCAAAACTCAATAATGGATAAATGACCTATATATTCTTAAGGACACAAAAGAAATGTAGTATTTTCATCCAGTTAGTCATTTGACAGGAAAAATGTCACTATGCAATATTTTGCGACAAGAACTTGGACCATCTTGTTTAGCCAAAATGATGTATGATGATACTGTTTAATCTTTTTTATTGTTTGTGTGTCAGGGTTTGAGTTGAAGAGGTTTACTATGTTCAATTTCTTGTGAACATTTCAAATAAAGTTTTTTTTCTTATTACCACTTTATTCTGCAAATTAATCATAAAATGCCTTCAAGATGCTAATGAGCACCTTTTTTGGTATACTGATAACTATACAAATAANTTGAAGAGGTTTACTATGTTCAATTTCTTGTGAACATTTCAAATAAAGTTTTTTTTCTTATTACCACTTTATTCTGCAAATTAATCATAAAATGCCTTCAAGATGCTAATGAGCACCTTTTTTGGTATACTGATAACTATACAAATAAACTGGAGAAGGAAATGGCAACCCACTCCAGTACTCTTGCCTGGAAAATCCCATGGACGGAGGAGCCTGGTAGGCACAGTTCATGGGGTTGCAAAGAGATGGACACGACTGAGTGACTTCACTTTCACTTTTCACTCTCATGCATTGGAGAAGGAAATGGCAACCCACTCCAGTATTTTTGCCTGGAGAATCCCAGGGACAGAGGAGCCTGGTGGGCTGCTGTCTATGGGGTCACACAGGGTCGGACACAACTGAAGTGACTTAGCAGCAGCAGCATACAAATAAACATTCAAGTTTCTCAGTTGTGAACTCAGAATCCTTTATTAGTGTTGATAAGAAAAACATATTGGTTATCTTGTTTAGGAGAGACACTGTGCCAGGCTTTGACAATACACAAAAACCCATGTCTGCTCTTAAAGAGCTTATATCCCTGTTGGGGGTCAGAGATATGAATTCTCTTCCACTAGGTAGAGATGCCTCATTAAAGTTTTTCATTTCTAGTTGTAGGACATCCTCAGCTATCCCCCCTCCCAGTATTACTATCTTACAAAGTGATATTAATAGAATATCAAAACCAAGAATTTGACACTGAGATAAGCTATAACACTTATTCAGATTTCACCAGCACAGACTTATTTGTGTGTGTGTGTACTTCTATGCAATCTTATCACAAGTAAATCCTTGTGAAACCACCACCGTAATCAGGATACTCAATTGTACTACCACCTTAAGACTTGCTCTTGTCACTCCTATATAGCCACATCCCCCCTTTCCCCATCTTTAACCCTGGCCACTACTAATACACTGTCTCTGTATTATTTCATGAATGTTGTATAAATGGAATCATGCAGTGGAATGGCATCAGAATATCTTTTGAGATTGAGTTTCTTTCAGTCAGCTCAAGTTTCTTGAAGTTAATCCTAATGGTTGCTTGTATCGGTAATTTGTTCCTTTTTATTACTGGGTAGTATGCCATGCATGGTATGAAAGCACTAGAGATTATTTAGTCATTGAGGGACATGTGGGTAGTTGCCAGTTTGGTGCTATAAAAATAAAACTGCTATGACAGTCATGCACAAGTTACTTCCCATGCAAAAATAAGTCTTCATTTCTCTGGGATAAGTGCTTAAAAGGGCAATTCGGGTCATGTAGTTAAGTTCCTTTTAGTTTTGAAAGGAACTATCAAACTATTTTCTCAAATGGGTGTACAGTTTTACATTCCCATCAGCAATACGAGTGATCCCAGTTTCTCTGCATCCTTACTTGCATTTGGTGTTATCATTATATTTCACTCTGCTGTTCTGATAGATATGGAGTGAAATCTCACTATTGTTTCAATTTGTATTTCTCTAATAGCTAATACCCTTGAAAATCCTTTCATGTGTTTGCCTTCTGTATATCCTTTTAGGAAAAACATTTCTTAGGAAAATATGTGCTTGTGTCTTCTGTTCATTTCTAATTGGATTACATTTGTCTTTAATGCTGAGTTTGTGAGTTCTTTATATATTCTAGATATGCCAAACTACTATTTTTAATCAGCTGCTATAACATTTGAGGGTGAAATGATGTCATGAAGAGTCTCTATCTCATTGAACCACATTAATACTCCTCCCTCTTTAGAAAAACCAACTATATCAATTCCAAACCATCTGTCTTCAGAGGGGAACAGCACTCTGTGGAAACCAGGTTCCAACTTTCATTGAATACTTTATTTGCCGTGAATCTGCCCTGCGGCATTCTTTAAGAATGAGAGTGCTACTCTGCATCCTTCTTTCTCTAGGGTTTCTGTTATCGGGGCCACAAAAGCATCTGAGATGATTACCTGACAACATCTGTTTGTTTTTAATTTTTTCCCCACTTGTGTGTTTTCATTAGAGAAGCAAAAGGGTTTTCCTCTGCTCATTTGTTTCTCTGCTTCCCCACAGCTTTAGCTTTCCCCTGCTATGGATACAGCACATGCTTTTACATACCTGTGAAGCTCGGTTCCTCAGATTAACTGATTCTGCTTTGGTGTCCACATTCCAAATTTCAGGAAGAGAGATGGGATCACTGCATACTGAGGTCAGTTGTGCACTTCTGGTGTGGTGTGGCCTGGAGAAGTGATAGCAAGTGATAAGTGGCTATCCTTCTGGGGATGTGGCCTATGAGGTTCTCTGAGGAGGTCTGAGCAGAAAATCGCTGTCATTTCTATTACAAGGACCACAGGGAACAGAATCACAGAGGATAAGTTGTTCCCAGAGTCACATAGCTCCAGTGGTAGAGGCAATATATAAACCCTAAGCCTACCAAGTTCCAAAAATTATACGGTATCGACTATGCCAATCACCCCACCAACATGGTTCCTTCCCTCGAAAATCTGGGTCTCTTGGTGAGATCAACAAGTATCTACAATACAATTACAATATGCATACAATCTGACAGAAAAATATACCTGGAGAAAACCAAAGAGAGAGTTCTAGTAAATGAAATACAATTCACAATTAAAAGAATAACAGCATTCTTCTCTTTTAAAAAAGCTTGGCATTAGTTTAAATTTATGTTTATATTATTACCCTCATTATATGAATACCTTAGTGTGTTTACAAACCCTTGAGTGAAACAGTTCAGTAACATAAAAAGTTAATTCCAAAAAGTCAGAAAAAACCAGAATGGTACAAACACCTTTAAACAAGATACATGCTTTTATGCAAGACACTTTAATTTTGTCCTTTAATCAACATTAACGGACTTTCTAATGCTAGATCAATGTTATATTCTTGCAATCAAGTCAATGGGATAACTAGTATCTTTATAAACATAAAGTTGGATCTGGCTGGCTAAAATTTTTACTTAGGATTTTTCTTCTATGTTCATGAATGAGATGTGTTTACAATTTTCCTTTTTAAAACTAATCTTGTCAGCTTTTGATATCAAGGTTAATGACAGCTGCTATATCAATAATATATGGTTGTAACTTTTACTTGACTCTTAAATTCATCCAGCTTGACTCTTAAATTCATCCAGCTGGAGGCTTTCTTTCAGAGAAAGAATTTTAAACTATAGACTAGCTTTTTAAATTGGTTATAGACTATTTAGATTTTCTATTTCTTTGAGTCTTTTTTTCTTCCAGTTTTATTGAGATATAACTGTTTTTTTTTTCTTCCAGTTTTATTGAGATATAACTGAGTACGTGTGAATTTAAGGTGTAAAACATAATGATTTGACTCACATACAGCATGGAGTAATTATCACAATAATTTCAGTGAATATCTTATATAGTTCAGTGATCTTATATAAGTTCAGTGATCATCTTATATAGGTACAAAAGAAATTAAATATTTTTCTTGTGATGAGAACTCAGGATTTCCTGTCTTAACTTTCATATATCACATACAATAGTGTTAATTATATCACGTTTTGCACTGTTGTTGTTGTTCAGTCGCTAAGTCATGTCCGACACTTTGAGATACATCCCTAGTACTTATCCTAGGGCTGGAAATTTGTACTAATACCTTTTGACTATCTTCATCCAATTCCCCTCCCTCTACCCCTGCCTCTGGAAACCACAAATCTGATCTCTTTTTCTATAAGTTTGTTTTGAAGTACAACTGACTTGTAATACTGTTCAGTTCAGTTGCTTAGTCGTGTCCGACTCTTTGCGACTTCATGAATCGCAGCACGCCAGACCTCCACAATGTACTGATTTGATATTTCTATAAATTTCCAAATGATCACATCTAGTTACAATCTGTCACTAAAGATGTTACATAGTTATTGACTATATTCACACTTATATATTGACTATATTCATACCCACGACTCATTTATTTTGCAATTGAAAGTTTGTAACTTGATTCAATTTTTTAAATAACAACTTTGCAGATATAATTCACATATATTAAATATATGCCTAAGTATTTGGGTCCTTTTCATAGAAACTTGTTCATCAGAATTTTCCACTTTATAGTCATAAAGCTATTTAAAAATCTTGAATTAGTCAGTATTCAACCAGAGAAACAGAACCAGTAGGAGACATATATTGAAATTTATTGCAAGAATTGATTTATATGATTGTGACGGCCGGAAGGCAGGACTAAAATCATAGGGCAGACCTTAAAGAAAAGCAGCCTGAAAAACTCAGGCATGAGCAGAAGCTGCTTTCTACAGGTGTGGTTTCTTCTTCTCCCTCAGGGAAGCCTTAGTTCTGCTCTTACGGCCTTTCAACTTACTGAATCCGACCCACACAGACTATCTAAGATAATCTATTAAAGTCAACTGGTCAAGAACTTTAAAACACTCTATAAAAATACCTTCATAGCAACATATAGGTTAGCATTTGATCAAATAACAATGGGAGCCTAGTCAGTTGACACATAAAACTGACCATCATAAGCCTCCTGTTTTTACTCACTTATTTTTGGCTGCAGTGGGTCGTCTTTGCCTCGAGTGGGTTTTCTCTAGTTGCGGCGAGCAGGGGCTACTTTTCGCTGTGGTGCACGGGCTTTCCAGTGCAGTGGCCTCTCTTGTGCAGCACAGGCTCTAGGAGCAAGTGCTTCAGCAACTGCAGAATGCAGGCTCAGGAGTTGTGGCTCTCAGGCTCCAGAGGATGGGCACAGCCATGGGCTCCAGAACACGGGTTCAGTGGGCTATGGGCTTAGTTGCTCTGCAGCTGGCCTGTGGAATCTTCCCCAGACCAGGGATTGAACCAGTGTCCCCTGCATTGACAGGTGGATTCCTTTTTTTTAAATTGGCGGCTAATTACAATATTGTAGTGGTTTCTGCCATACATTGACATGAATCAGCCATGGGTGTACATGTTTTCCCCATCCTAAACCCCCCTCCCACCTCCCTCCACATCCCATCCCTCAGGATCATCCCAGTGCACCAGCCCTGAGAACCCTGTCTCATGCATCAAACCTGGACTGGCGATGTTTCACATATGATAATATACGTTTCAATGCCATTCTCTCAAATCATCCCCCCCTCGCCTCCTCCGACAGAGTCCAGACTGTCCTATACATCTGTGTCTCTTTTGCTGTCTCGCATATAGGGTCATCATTACCATCTTTCTAAATTCCATATATATGCATTAATGTACTGTAGTGGTATTTTTCTTTCTGACTTACTTTACTCTATGTAATAGGCTCCAATTTCATCCACCTCATTAGAACTGATTCAAATGCATTCTTTTAAATGGCTGAGTAATATTCCATTGTGTTTATGTAGCACAGCTTTCTTATCCATTCATCTGCCAATGGACACGTAGGTCGCTTCCATGTCCTGGCTATTGTAAACAGTGCTGCAATGAACATTAGGGTACACGTGTCTCTTTCAATTCTGGTTTCTGTGTATGCCCAGGAGTGGGATGGCTGGATAATATGGCAGTTCTATTTCCAGTTTTTTAAAGAATCTCCACTCTGTTCTCCATAGTGGCTGTACTAGTTTGCATTCCCACCAACAGTGTAGGAGGGTTCCCTTTTCTCCACACCCTCTCCAGCATTTA
>SJYV01016942.1:192447-223487 GCA_006410875.1 Neotragus pygmaeus | reverse complement strand
GAAGTTTCATATTATATAGAAAAGAAATAGGGATGATATTTCTTCATTTGAGTTCTGATTTTTAAGTTCAGTTCAGTCTCTCAGTCATGTCTCTTTGCAACCCCATGGACTGCAGCACTCCAGCTTCCCTGTCCATTAACAACTCCCAGAGACTGCTCGAACTCATGTCCATGGAGTCAGTGATGCCATCCAGCTATCTCATCCTCTGTCATCCCCTTCTCCTCCTGCCCTGAATCTTTCCCAACATCAGGGTCTTTTCCAATGAGTCAGTTCTTCACATCAGGTGGCCAAAGTGCTGGAGCTTCAGCTTCAGCATCAGTCCTTCCAATGAATGTTCAGGATTTGTAAATTAAACTAGGTCAATACAAAAACTTTCCTTCAACCAAACAAATGTAGACCAACCTTTTACAGGGACTTCCCTGGCTGTCCAGAGGTTAAGTCTCAACACTTTCACTGCAGGGGGCACAGGTTTAAACCCTGGTTTGGGAACTAAGATCCTGCATGCCATGCGGCATTGCCCAAAAAACAATGAAAAAAGAAAAAACTTTTTGCGAATTCTTGGTATCATCAGGTTCCTATGGATTTGAAATATAAAACTCAAGGATTTGAAATATAACACTCAAGTATATAATATCCTTAAGAATTATACACTGTAATAATAAACAAGTTGGAGAAGTAAAAACAAAATACCTATCTATAAGCATGCTTCCAAAGTAATATAAAAAATTTTTACTTCAGGATCTTGAAACCAACATTAATTCATAATCAAACTTAATGACAAAGCAAGATTAACTAGCCAACAACATAGTAACAATAGCTGATTAAGTATATAAAACACTACAGTGTGCCAGGTAAGTGCTTTTACTTTAATTCTCTTAACAACCTTTAAATTACATATTATTAATATACCCATTTTACACGTGAATGGACAAAGGATACGACTTGCCCAAGGTTTTTTAGCTGGTAGGTATTACAGTGAGCCTTTGAACTCAGGTAGTCTGTATGGCTTTGAAATCTGTGCTCCTAACCTGTTACAATGCCTCTCAATAGCAGTTCCTAAATAAAAAATCAGAAATGCTCTTTCCCAATCTTAATCATGAGACAAGGAATATCCTTTGGCCACTATACATCTAAAATTTCAACATATGTTGTCCCTTCCAACCTAAAACTACCTTCAATTCTGAATCACTTGATTTTATCACTATCCTCCTACCCCAGAGTACCCCTGTACTGTCCCTCATAAAGTGGCTCATTTGTATTAAGCTCTGCTTAGAATACTAACCAAAAAAATCTATGAACTACTTAATTAAATCTTGTTTGTTCAAAACAAAAGAGGAGTTAAACACTTTCTCACTCTTCAATTACTCTCTTATTAAGGCTTTAAATATTTGCTCAATAAAGCACTGCTGATGCTGATAACCAGAGTAGTTTACCAGGAGCATATGCTGAGCTTCAATATTATCAAAATAGCATCTTCAATACCTCTGTGTGTTTAATGTGTAACAGGATGAGGGTGAAGGAGGGGCTTGCGTAATTCAATAAGCTATGAGCCATGCTGTACAGGGGTACCCAAGATGGACAGGTCACAGTGAAAAGTTCTGACAAAACATGGTCCACTGGAGGAGGAAATGGTAACCCACTCTAGTATTCTTGCCACAAGAACCTCATGGACAGTATGAAAAGGCAAAAAGATGTGACACCAGAAGATAAGCTCCCCAGGTCAGAAGGTGTCCAAAGAAGCTGAAGTTGACCAGTTGTGTGAAAACCTACAAGACCTTCTAGAACTAACACCAAAAATAGATGTCCTTTTCATCACAGGGGAGAGGAATGCAAAAGTAGGAAATCAAGAGATACTCAGAGCAACAGGCAAGTTTGGCCTTGGAGTACAAAATGAAGCACAGCAAAGGCTAACAGAGTTTCGTCAAGAGAACACGCAGGTCATAGCAAATACTCTTTCCCAACAGCCCAAGAGACAACTGTACACAGATATCACCAGATGGTCAATACTGAAATTAGGTGGCTCAGATGGTAAAGAATCTTGTCTGCAATGTGGGAGACCTGGGCTAGACTCCCTGGGTCGGCAAGATCCCCTGGAGAAGGAAATGGCAACCCACTCCGGTCTGGAGAATTCCATGGACAGAGAAGCTTGGTGAGCTATACAGTCCATGGGGTCGCAAAAAGTCAGACATGACTGAGCGACTAATACTTTCACTTTTTTTCACATTCAGTGCAGCCAAAGATGGAGAAGCTCTACACAGTCAGCAAAAACAAGACCTGGAGCTGACTATGGCTCAGATCGTGAGCGCCTCACTGCATAATTCAGGCTCAAATTGAAGAAAGTAGGGAAACCCATTAGACTATTCAGGTATGACTTAAATCAAATCCCTTATGATTTATACAGTGGAGGTGATGAACAGATTCAGGGGATTCGATTTGGTAAACAGAGTGCCTGAAGTACTATGGATGGAGGTTTGCAACACTGTTACAAATGAGCCTCCCTGGTGGCTCAGACAGTAAAGCCTCTGCCTACAATGTGGGAGACCGGGTTTCAATCCCTGGGTCAGGAAGATCTCCTGGAGAAGGAAATGGCAACCCACTCCAGTATTCTTGCCTGAAAAATCCCATGGATGGAGGTATCTGGTATTTGGTAGGCTACAGTTAATGAGGTCACAGAGTCAGACATGACTTGGCGACTGAACAACAACAAAAACAAGATGGGGGAAGTGAAAATTATGGTAATAAACATAAAATATATTTTCTAGAAACACTTCCATTTCATGGAAGTACAATGTGAAGACCATATTAAGCTAAATATGAAAATTTAAGTTTTATTTTTAAAAAAACAGGCAATACAAACCGATAAAAGTAATATATGAAGAAATTTCCAAAACAAAGGTCTCATCTACAAAACTATTTACATGTTTAGGGCCCATTTGAAAAAAAATATGGTCCCCTGGGTCCAGTATAGACATAAGAACAGTCTATAGTAACACACTTTGGAAGAGGACTTTTCTAGTACTTGCCAATATGTGATATTTATCAAACAAGGGACACTCTAGAAGGTGCTTCAATGCTCAGAGGTTTTAAGACCTTGGCTTTGATGATTTTGAAGGTAAACAAAATCAATCCAGCTTCCAATGGGACATGACCATGGCCTCCAGTCAGTGGCCATGGTCATGATTCTGAATGGCCCTCCATTTGGGGGCAGAGCAATCTGCAGAGATGATAGTTTTCACAGATGCCCCGCTACCTACACCAATATAATTACTGGATTATCTTATAAAGACAAACAGCAATCTTTAAACTCTTTCAAAAATACTTAAAGAGTTTCCTACAGATTTTTTTAAAGTTCTAGATTCACCAAAGATCCATTACTTTCCTAAGTTCTAAATTTATTATTCCTGCTTAAAAGCAAAAGCTGACAATTTCTGATTTGTAGAAAGATCTAAAGATTTTTGCTTTTTAGGTAAATTCAAATTCTTCATTTTTTCTTCCTGGTTTTCAGTTTCCTGACTTTCATCAACCACACGTTTTCGCTTCTTTTCTTCAGCTCCATCACTTGCAGTTCCTCCTTTGGCCTTGGCAGCCCATGCCTTTGTAAAAATATTCAAAGAGAAAAGATTTTTAGGAAATAACAAATAAATAGGAAGGAAATGATTTCTTTACTTTTACAGGAATCATTTATGCCATAAAGCAGCATAATTAGCACTTGGATTGTGAAGCTAATCATTAAGGTTCTCATTTTTTTAAATAAATTTTTTATCATTTAATTGCAGGGTACATTAAAAAATTTACATTCCAACTATAATATTTCAATCTAAACTCTGCTTGTATTTAACTATATTAAGAGCAAAACACTATAACTACAGGTACTGTTTAAAAGAAACCTTCTGAGATTATTAGAGATTCAGTTGTATTAGAGATTCCATGCAGCTGAGGAAATAATACAGATAGCCCCCATGTCCCCTTTACTCAGTTTCCCTCAATGGTTACAGCCTGCAAAACTATACTGTACTATTACAGCTAGGATATTGACATCGATAAAACCTTTTTATTTCAACTCGTGTGTGTGTCTGTGTGTAATTCTACTGTAGGCTGTGTATTTACCACCACATTCAGGATATAGAACAGTTCCACATGCACAAGTATCCCTCATGCTGCCCTGCCCTATTCCTCTCCCAGGCCCCATCCCCTGGCAATCAGTACTCTGATCTTCACCCCCATCACTTTGTCATATCACAAATATTACATACGGTATATGTTCTTTTGGGATTGGTTTCTATTCAGTAAGCGAGAACCTAACAGAGTTCACTCACTCCATTTATTTCTTAAACCTCTTTTAATCTCTAACAGTTCCTCCTCCTCTTCCTTTATTTTCCTTCCCAGTCATTATTGTTGAAAAGGGTACATGTGACCTGTAGAATTTTTCACACTAACACACTGGATTTAAGAAATGTTTAAGGTTTACACTAAAAATACTGATTACATTTTAAGTATTCAAAAACACGACCACAAGTTTTGCCATGTCTCTTCCTCTTTTCCTGCATAAGCTGACAGTTTCAGCTTATGGTCTTATTCATTCAGATGCAATTCTATTTAATACTTTAGAATTTTTATCCTTTTATAAATGCTCACAAAAAATGAGAAACACAAAGATGCTAATGAGATTCTAAAGAAGGTTAGAGGTGGTTAAACTAGTTTCTAGTTTCCTCATTTTGCAATACCTTTATTTTGTAAAACCAGTTTATCAAGCTAAGTATCTATGTCACAAGGTACCCATTGCTGCACCCTTGTCATCCCTGGGGAAGCGAAGTCTGAGATTTGATACAACATACACATTCCTTTCCCTTGTAAAAGAAAGCCGCTCCTAGCCTTTTTCTACATGGCAGAGAATGACCTAAGAAGCGAAAGGTACAAGTCACCTGTCCTAATTTCCACATGAAAGGCTAGAACAGAACACAGATTGTTTCCTCACAAAGCAGTATTCTCCTTTAGTATTCAATGTGTAAGTAAATAGTATTTTAAGAAATTCTGCTTACAAGGACTCTAAAGCAGTTGTCCAAAAATGTGAATTAATTTCAGTTTTACTTACTAATTTTATTTGATTCTGACTTGAAAGCAATGTACGTTTTCTTGGGCTATTCCCCTAACTTACAATACGCAGAAACTTATACAGATGTAGGTAGTATATCTGCCAAAAAATTAACCATCAACACTAAATAATTATTATATATATAGATGTCAAAACTGACATTTCGTTTGTTGCATCTCCTCTCCACCAAGAGTTTGTGTGTATTCAATTTTAAAACACAGAAAAAAAGCATTTTCTATAACAATTTTTAAAAGCCAGGAAATCACCAAAGTCTCAGTCTCAGTACAGTTATTCGTACCTTCCTTTCTTCAGTTGACAGCACTTTAAATCGAACCATTCCTTCTTTTATTATGTCTGCTTCATCTGAAAAGTCAGGATTGTCAGACAAAATATTACTTCTGTTTTCTTCCAGCCACATCTGGAATCCGGTCTTAGGTCTAAAATAGCAATTATGCAAAAAAAAAAAAAATTTATACTTAAGACAGTTCTGGAGTGCTTTATGATTTTTCAGGTTAGTAATTAACCATTAGTCTTTGCATACCTATATATAATGTAAGACAGACACAATTAATTACACTTGTTAATATTCATAATTACATATTACTTAAAACTGCCTAGAGACTACAGGAATAATGAGTTGAAAGAAATCTTTTGTAAGATCAATTCAAAGGGATTATTCACATTTATATTTTCCAAGCACAGCACCTGTGAACTCTTTAATGAATACTGACAGGCTCAAGGTCTCCAATCTTGCTTAGCTTCTCTAGTCCAATAAAACCCTTCCATGAATTCTTGGTAGCCTTTCTCCATTCCCTAAACCAGCTATTTGAAATCTTCATGATTTCTCTCAAGCTTCTTTCACCTGCTAGCACAGCTGACCTGGGAGCCTAGGTCTGTTCTTCTACCATTATCTAAAGTATGGACACAGCATAAATGTCAATGTTACCAGATTTCAGTTCTGACACAAACTGTTTTTTAGGTCACACCTGAAGATTTAATGCAAATATTTAACATTTACTGATCACTTTTCTTCTGTATAGGCTGTTGAAAGTATAAAAAATTTAATCTTCTTAAATAAAAATTTCACTGTTTAATAGCTAAATTAAATTCAGGACAAAAAAACAAAAAACTACAGCTACCCTCTCAAATTAAATTGGTTAACACGAGATGTGAGAGTTGGACTATAAAGAAAGCTGAGCACCAAAGAATTGATGCTTTTCAACTGTGGTGTTGGAGAAGACTCTTGAGAGTCCCTTGGACTGTAAGGTGATCCAACCAGTCAATCTTAAAGGAAATCATCCCTGAATATTCATTGGAAGGACTGATGTTGAAGCTGAAGCTCCAATACTTTGGCCACCTGAAGCAAAGAGCTGACTCATTTGAAAAGACCCTGATGCTGAGAAAGACTGAAGGCAAGAGAAGGGGACAACAGAGGAGGAGATGGTTGATGGCATCGCCAACTCAACGGACATGAGCTTGAGTAAACTCTGGGAGCTGGCGATGAAGAGGGAGGCCTGGCGTGCGTGCTGCAGTCCATGGGGTTGCAAAGAGTTGGAAGTGACTGAGCAACTGGACATGAGATACCGGTTATGTGAGGTACATAAAGCTAAAAATGAAATGGTGGGACTTTTCTGGTGGTCCAGTGGTTAAGAATCCTCCTATCAATACAGGGGATTCAGATTCAATCCCTGCTCAGGGAAGATTCCACATGCTGCCGGACAACTGCAACTACTGAGCCCACCCACGCACTGCAACCGCTACAGCCCACACGCTCTAGAGCCTACTGCAGCAAGAGAAGCCACTGCAACGAGCAGCCCGTGCACCACAACAAAGACCCAGGGCAGCCAAAAAGAAATAAATCTTAAAAAATGAAATGGTGACTTTTTCAGTATAGCTGACGTATTTCAAATAAATCTAGCACACAAGAGATCAAGAAATTTGGTAACATAATGAGTTGGTGGACAAACAGGGACTCTTGTATTGCTGGGGGTGTATAAAATGATACAAACATCCATGCAGAGCAATTTTGCAGCGTCTTTCAAAATTGTAAGTGTACATTAGCTTGAACCATACAGGAATCCATCTTCATATAAAATTATTAATTGTACTACTATTTGTACCAGTAAAAGACCAGCAATGACTTTTTGTCCACTTTCAGAGAACTAAATAAATTACGGTACAGCCATTCAATGAATGTAAAAAGATTAAAGAAACTCTTCATGTAGTAAAAAGGAATGATCTGCAAAACCTGCTCTCAAGTGAAAAAAATAAGGCACAGAACAATGTGCATATTATCATTTCTGTAAACTAAAAAAAATGCATAGAATAATTCAAGAAGGCTATAAAAGAAATTGTGCAGTGAGTATTTGTGCACAGGGAACTGAGTAGATAGAAAAAAGATTTACTCTTCAACACACATCTTTCTGTATCATTGACTGTGTTTCTCCCATGTAACTATATTATTTAAAAACAAACAAATGAAAAAATGAACTAATTAAAAAATATAGTATCTCAGTAAAATGTGTCCACCATTTAAAACACAGACAGTTTATCAAAGCATACATTAATAAGCAATGTAAATAGATACTAATCAATATTTGTGGCTTCCCTAAAATTACATGATTTCAGAATGCTCACTACCTGTGCCAATGTATTATTTATATTAATGAATTACAGGGTCACATAATTTTGGATTGCTACTTCTATGTGCCTTTTATTGGAATACTGCATCTTGAGAATATTCAATTTCTCTATGTACTGACCTTTGGTTTTCAGTGTTTTGAGGACACACAGCTGGGGTTTCAGGTGATGAATTTTTAGGATTTTCTTCTTTTACTTCCTCAGTCCTGTCAGCTTGGGAAGTTCTTTTCTGGAAAAAGGATGCTGCAGATGCCTGTGAAAACAAACATGTGAATACTGCAACAAAGTCTAGCATGATTCTATATTTTACGAGCAAATTTGGAAAAATGTGGAACATGTAAAAGTCCTAAAGTTTTCTGTTAAAAGTAAATATTTATACACATGTATACAAAACTTCCAAAAAACTATACCTCAAATTAGTTTACCTATTTTACTGATGACAAATTTGGGATAAAATTACCAAAATTAGGACAAAATCTGGGAAGAAAACTCAGAATACAGAACAGGAAAGATTAGGGCCAGCTACTAAGTTAGCTGTCATTAAACAGAAATAGGCATCAGAACTGTCTGGGAAATGAAAAGAATATAGACAGATGCCTGAGTCCCTGTCCTGGGTCTATATATTAATAGTAATACAATTATGGAAGTGACATCTCATCATTGTCACAGTTACTGGATAATCCCATCACACTTGAGGGGAGGGGCTGCACAAGGTCGTGAGGACCAGGAGGCAGGAATGAGTGGGGCTCTCTGAGTCTCTTCTAAATAAATGCTAATACATATCTCTTTCAAAAATCACTGGTTTGGTTTAATTGGGAGCATTTTTAATACTTTCTTAAATATCTGGCAGCTGTATAATATGATTTAAAGTATTAATATCTTTATTATTTTTTTATTATTTTACTTTACAATACTCTGTTGGCTTTGCCATATATCGATATGGATCCACCACAGGTTAAAGTACTAATATCTTTAAAAAGTGATTCCAAAGCAAAACTAGAATTGAGAACCACTGCTCTCACCACATTGTCAGTTATAAACAACCGGGGCTTCCTATCTCATACCTGAAAGAGTGAACAAAACTAAATAAAGACAGACAGACCACGAGCTGCTTATTGTAGATGGAGGCAGTTGAAATCATACCTGCTTAGACTTTGGCTTTGGAATCAAGGGCTTTATAACTGGAGACTTTTCATTATCTGTAGCTCGATTAAGTGCAGTAGATTTCTTGGATGATTTGTTCATACTGTCTAAAATATTAGTTGAACGTCCTGAATTCACTGAAATGTCTGGCTCTTTGGAACTGCCTGATACCTAAAGAGCAAACTAGTATTAGCATTTCATAAAGCTTAAAGAAGGAAAAAAACCCAAGAGATTTGTTTTTCCTTTAAATTTCTATTAAGTTTATATTGTAGTCTAACCTTTAGAACTGAATACATTTGGTACAATCCAAATTAAGACTGATGCATATATTCCCAAATACCACATCCCCAAGAAACTGTAGGTTCTTAGAAGCAGAAAATAAAATTCTCGGTCCAAGTGTGAACTAGTGCTGCTTTCCTTTTTATTTTACAATATTCACTTACTTAAATATTTTAAAATTTAATCTGCTGCAGTCTTTAATGCCTCTAAGTCTGGGGAGGGTCATCTGGTAGTTTGGAAATCTCTCTCTGTATGGAAATGTATTTAAGTAATAGAAAACATCACTGGAAAGAGTTTACCTTGAAGGGGTTTATCCGTCCTTGGCTGCTAGAGATAACTGCACCTTTCATAAGAAAGAAACCCTCACTTAATAGTCATAAAACTGAGAAGACTTTTGACTTCTACAATAATGATGAATATTTTAATCTGCATTATTATGAAAATATTGTACTTTGCATCTTTAAAACTACTAATAACTATATGTGACCTCCTTCCTACTGTTAAGACGAAATAAAAGCTATTAGATGATGAGAGCTATCCCAAGTTGCCACTATGCAATATATTAACATAAATACAGTATGTAGAGATCTACTCTTTTCTCACATTACCAAGGAAGAATGGTGCCTTATTTTAGCTAGTTAATAATTCCTTTACAAGTGCTCTAGATTCCACCCCTCCTGCTTTTCAAGAAACTGGATCAATGGCTACATGCATCATCTTTGACTTTTCCTTCTTTATTGGCTTCTTAAGTTTCCTAACTTAAAGAAACAAACAGAAAACAAACACATTCTCTGCCACACACAACCCTCACCCCTCATATAATTTTCTCTCATATCCCCTAAGCAGCCAAATTTCTTAAGAGCTGTATACACAGCTATTCCCATTCCCTCACTATTCATATGCTCCTCCAACCAAAACACAGCTTCCAGCCCTACCACCCTGCAGGATCTATTCTTTCTAAGAACTCAATAAACTCTATTTAGCCCAAACTGGTGGATCTTTTTCAGCCAATACCTTATTTGACCTCTCAACAACATTCCACACAGCTGAGGGTTCCTTTCTTTTTGAGAGTATCTCCCCACTGACTTCTGAGATAATGCATTCCCTGGCTTACCTCCTTCTTCTCTGTTCTCATTTTCTTTTGATGGTTCCTTCTCCTCTTCCTCTACCTGATGATTAAATGTTGGGGATTCCCTAAGCCTAAGCTCATTTTTCTCCTCACTTTGATCCTCCCCAGTGCTCACTTGCACATACTTGTGGTTTAAACTGTTATACTCATGTCAGCAATCTTAACTTCTATATCTGCATCCCAGAGATACTACTTTCTCGAGCTCTTGACCCAAACAGCCCACAGTAACTTCATCATCCTCCTATCTAAAGATATATTTCCCTACTCCTGACTCAGTAAATGGCACCATCACTCACTGAAGTACTCAAGCCAGAAACTGACAGCCATTCTCCACACCCTAAACTTCCATACCCTTTACATTATCTTCAGAAATGTCTCTTCAATTCCTTTCTTCAACAATCACCACCACCCCAGTCTAGGTCACTATCGATCTCACTTGGAACTACATCAGTAGCCTCCTTATACACAACCCTCCTCTGCACAGTATGCCATATATGCCCTGATTAAAACCTGCAACAGTGTCCCGGCAACCCCAAAATAAAGATCAAAATCCTTACCATGGCCTACATGGATCTGCATGGTTTGGTTCCTGTTCACCACTCCAAAACCACCCAGGACCAATTTATCTTTGCTCTCTGTCTTTTATGGACCACTCTTAAAACTTCATACATGCTGTTCCTTAAGCCCACATGATTCTCTTCTGCCTGGCTGCCTCATTCCTCCTTGAGATCTCTGCTTTAAACATTCCATGAGGCCCTCCTTGGGGTCCCAACTATCCCCCGCCACTGAGTAGATTACAGTCATCTGTTACATGCTCTTTTAATAATCTGTACACATGTAAAAGTATATTTTCAAAATCAGAATAATGTATGTATATACTTTTAAAAGCCAACTGGTATGAAGTTTATGCAGGGATCAAATATGCATACCCACTTCACTTCTGTATCTTCCCTCTAGTCAAATACCTGACACACAATGGGCATTTGGTAAGTATCTGTTACATGAACACAGTTTCACAAACACTTCTGACTGAGAATAACAATTACAACAAAACAGGCCCTGAAGAGTAAGCGGTATTTGAGTAGATGTAGCAGTTTAAGGACTACTTCAAAATTTCCTTGATATTTACAAAATCAAAAACGTTTTACCTGACTTAAGAGCTAGCATATCAGGGGAATCTGCATTCTTGAAAAATGGGCTCTCTCCTATAGAATAATTAAAACAATATAGTGTAAATGGGAATATAAAGGAATCTTCTGTTATCAACAATAGGACAAAAAGACACCTTGGAAACATATGGGTATTCAATTTCCCTCAGCCAAGTAAAATGAGGGAAGTCACACACATGACACTTCTCATCTTTAAACTGCCTTAAAAATGTATTTTACCATGTTTGTGTATTTCTGGTCTTTCTTCTGTATTATCAACTTCTCCATTATCCTCCGTATCTTCTTCAACTTGATTTCTGAGCCTTGGCTGACTCCACTCTGTAGAAGTATTACTATAACTAAAAAAGAGTAATATGATTCAATAAAGAGCAATGAAAAGACCAGGTCAATACTGCAGGACGGTAAAACTCAAACAACTGAGTATTTCTTACCCAGCATTCAACTTTTTCCTGAAATCCTCTTCTTCCTCTTCCTCAGCCTGGGTGGCTGCCAACTCTGCTGCCTTCTCTACAGCCAGTTCACTAAGTCTTTGGGCCAATATTAATCTCCGAGAACGAGAAGCATACTTAATGGCTAAGTTCACAGCATTCTGAGTCATTAGACCAGCAAGTTCCACACAACGAAATTCCCGCTCCAATTTACAGGAAAGCTAAAGGGAAAAAGGGTGGGCGACGGGGGGCTCAAATTATGTAAAACTTTTTGAAAAATAAAAGAAAGATACTCCTGGTAGAACAAACAGTTTTCTTGAGACTGTATCTCTGATTTTAAGATGCACATTTTTACACATTTTAATATCTCTTGAAGTTGGAAGCATCTTACAATTGATGGTGAGTCAGTTTAATTGGCAGCATTTTTTCCTAAGTGACTTTTACAATCAATAATGAAATATGACATAACATTTCAAGTTATAAATTGCAAGAAGAGTAAGGGATTTATTTAAAATTTAAAAATGATTTCCTGCCCATTCCACCACCTGCAGTCACCAAACAGGGTAGCAAATTGAAAGAAAGAATAGATTGTAAATGATTTGTTATTACTTTGTCCAGAAGTGGCACACAAAAGCTACTAAGTGAATTTGGGTGGGCAAGTAGATTTACCCATTAGCTTTCTAAATATGATTGTCTATGATCTCTAACTACTAGAAACAGTTATACAATTTCTAAATTAGCAAGCAACCTCCTTTTTCTTGCTATATTTTTTATACTTGCAATATAAAATGAAGAACACTCATTTATCATCTCTCACAGAACATGGACTTTCTTCTGGTATAAATTTTGACAACTCAAAGTGAGACAACTGACGTATTTACAACATGAGGAAAATGAATACTTTGAAGACAGCTAAAAGTCTCACAACTCAAGGAAGTATTATTTGTTACTTAGACATGTCAAATCTGATTCATCAGCACAGACGCTTTAGGTATTTACTTGCACACCCTTCTCAAGTTTTCCAGAATCACTTATCTATAAATAGTACCTCTCAGTCTGGGTGGTACGCTGCCTCAGGAGGCACTGGGAAATGAAAGTAGTATAGTTTCCTAGTAACTAGGTGGAACTATGGGCCTTTGCCAGGGGACAGGAATACTAAAGAACTAACAGAGTGCTATGACCACCCTGCTGAGGAACACTGTACTCCAGGGTAAAAGCTCCTCTAGGACTAAAGCATGAGTAACTCAAACAGGTTTCCTTACCTGTGTAGTAGGAAATAAAAAGGTTACTAGTTCATGTTGGTATACAAATGGGACTTTGTAAATGGAACAAAACTTTCCCTATAGTAAACTAATTAAATTTCTTTAATACTAAACTCAAGGCAGTGTTACAGAGAGGTGAGTGGTGAATACCACCTTTTGGAGACTGAAGTTACAACCAGTTCTATGGATTTAGATATCTCTTTTCCCTCAGAACTCTTTTTTTCTCAGCCTTAAAATAACAATGAAAAGTCTGGGCCACTTACTCTCTGAGGAAATACTGAGGTCTACTGGGTATTAGACACTGTCCATGCCCAGTAAATGGCAGAGAACAAGACATGGTCATGGCCCCCAAGGTGCTTAAGGTCTAGTACAAGAAGAACAGGGAAGGAATTACATTATATTCCTCCTCATAAACCAACCTAGAAGAACACAAACTTAAGAAAAAAGTTCTTTCAAAAAGTTCTTTTATCTTTAAACATAAATGTACTTAAATATCCAGGGCACCAAACCTGGTCACTGGCTACAAACTTTTACCACACAAAGTTGCCTAAGAGGACAACAAAAGACAGGCATTCTAAAAGCCTGATCAAAGTTCTTAAGACTGCTCATTCAGCCTTGGAGATCTGAAAGTCTACACTCAAACTTTATCCATTGCATATGATAAGAGCAGGAGCTGGAGCCAGTTCTCAAACTTTACGAACAAGCATCCAAATTGCCTATAGGGCCTGTTACAGTACAGACCAGGGGGCAAAAATAAAAACGGAGTCAGCACCAAAAGTTTATTTCTTCCTGTGTTCTGAGGTAGTATCTTAAATGTTTAAATGCAACATCAACTGGGCAACTGGTATTTTTAAGGGAAAAAAATACCAATACCACCAGATACAGCTTAAGAATTCTAAGTTGTGAAAACTGCTAATTCACATAACCATTAAGAAATTCAACCTAGAGAAAAATTTTCCCCCACTGTCTGTATTTTACTCACCGCAAGCATTTTCAGTAAAAGTTCCTGTTGTTCTTTTGTTGCTTGATTTTTAGTGCTCTCTTCATATTCATAATCATTTTTTGCTAAGTAATCAAGGTGGTTGTGAAATATAACTGAACGCCAATACTGTTCCTGCAAAATTGGAACAACAGCTTAGGTCAACTATCAGCTGACTATCAGGCAAGAGTTAAATATTTATCATATGATAGAGAGTCGGACACGACTGAAGTGACTTAGCAGCAGCAGTAGCAGCAGCAGCAGTTTCTGAATAATATATTTTCTGAAACATTCCTTTCTACAGCTTACTTTGCAATTCAAATTGTATAATACTATGGTTTGACTTTATACTTAAAAACAGGGGGTGGAATACAGTGACTCTTGAACAATGTAGCAGGCAGAAGCACCTACCCTCTGTGTAGGTGAAAATCTGCACATAATTTATAGTCAGCCCTCCTTATATGCTGTTGCTCCATAATCAGACGTTCACTATCCTCAGATTCAACCAACCTTGGATCATGTAGTACTGTAGTATTTACTATTGAAAAAACCCATGTATAAATGGACCCCCACAGTTCAAGTCCATGTTCTTCAAGGGTCAACTGCAGAGCATTTTAAAGATTCTTAGTTATCACGGTTAATGCTCAGAGAACTTGTTAAACTAGATTGTATAAGCAGATTTGTTTCTTGTTTAGAATTACTAATTACAAGATATCAATGACTAGGGCTAGAACTAAAATTAGGCAAGCCTGGTGCCTAGGGTACAAAATTCAAAGAGGCACATCCTCTCAACAACTTGTCCAAGCCTGACAGTGAGTGCTTTACCTAGTGAGGCCCTAATGGTGACACCCATTTAGCTCTTAGACAAAGTCCCTGGAAGCAGAGATGGCAACCGGGTACCCTGGGGTTCACAAGACTTCCTCCCTCCCAGCTACTGCTCTTATTTAATTATAAAGTAAGGAATACAGAACAAAAGTCATCAGAATAATTTTAAATGCCTGTGTTATAGGCTGGTATCATCAAATTGAGTGTCAAGATAAGCTTTGTGCATACCTCCATCTGTCCTTTCTCTGTGGCAGTCTGACAGTAAGGAAGCTTAAAGGACAAAACAGCTACAGCAGGGCGTGGAAGGGTGGGAGGAAATCGAGAACCTTTGCAAGGAATACACCTGTCAGAAAAGAAAGAGTCTCACCATAAAAACTTTTTTAAAATATCATAAACTCTTACATTATAAATTTTCCAAAAGTTCGTAACTTGGAATAACATTCCAAATTTCTCTTTTAAAAAAGTACTTTAGGGGACTTCACTGGAAAAGACCCTGATGCTGGGAAAGACTGAAGGGAGGAGGAGAAGCGGACAACAGGATGAAATGGTTGGATGGCATCATCGACTCCAATGGACATGAGTCTGAGCAAGCTCCAAGCTTTAGGAGATAGTGAAGGACAGGAAAGGCTGACATGCTGCAGTCCACAGGGTTGCAAAGAGTTGGACACAACCGAATGACTGAACAACTGGTGGTCCAGTGGCCAAGACTGTGCTCCCAATGCATGGATTCAATCCCTGGTCAGGGAATTAGACCCCACATGCTGCCACTAATACTGCATAATGCAAAGAAGTCTGAAGATCACAGGTGCCACAATTAAGAGCTGACACCACAAAATAAATAAATAAATATTATAATAAACAAAAAAATACTTCAGGCCTGATTAACTATAAAAATTATCCCTCTACATATTTCAATTACTGCAAAAATCCCTCCCCACATCAGCTCTACTAAGTGAACAATCACTAAGTGAAATCAGCTCCTTTCAGATTCTCCTTAGCAAAATGCCCACTTTCAAAATATAGAAACTGTGGCATAAATACTTGTCACAGGATCCATATTATAAAACAGATTACCCTTAAGATAAAAAGGTGATAAAGCATATTCACTTTCATTCTTCAGTTTGGAAATACTTGGTAACTATTGGTAGAAAGTGTCATATAAGAGAAAAAGATGATGAAGTGTCCAATACAGGTTAAGTATTTATTATTAGATATTAGTGGCAGTGAAGCAGAAGATACACTATCATTGTAAAAAGGTTATAATGTATATCTATCTGCTCTGCTATGCCTTATGTGTTAATAGTTCAGTTGGCAAGGACTTTTCTGACTAGAAAAGTAAGGCACTTATACATACCCATCAGGATGAGTACTTATGTAATTCATGAATTAAAAAATATTCATTCATCATAGTGATTTATATATGTAGAATACTCTTTTAATGTGTGTACTCCAAATTATAAGAAAAACATAATTGCACACTCTAAGTACCATACACAAATTTTCTAATGCTCATGAAGGTATTTAAAAAACTAGTACCTTGTTCCATTCTTAGCAAAAGGCATCCATTTATAATACAGCCTTTTAATCAGGACTTTGATGACTTTCTTAAAGGAAAATACTAAGTAAAAATTAGGGCTTTGGGTTTAAATTCTTTTCATAAATATCTTCTAATGTTATCAAATATCCATCAGAGTAGTTAAAAAATCAATAAGTAGCAATACCCAGGAATATTTTTCAAATTACATAGTTCCCCCCTTCCCTGTAAGATTTAAATACTCCTTTTTCTTCTTTTTGTAACTATACAATAAAAACAAACATGTTTTTAGAGTTTCAATTTTTTTTTATCATAAATCTCATTTTCTTTATTCTTTCTCCTCTTTCATAATTTCATATAAATCAGTGGTTTTCACCACACAATATCAGGTGGCAATGTGAATACTTAGTGTCTGAAAATCTCTTGTAGCAATTCTATTATGCACCCATATACAAAACCATTTTAGCTGTGCAAAATGGAAGACAGAATATTTGCATTCAGAAAGAACAAATCCCACTACATAAATATATAATGTACATTAACAAAATTAGGAGGAACATTGGGAATAATCTTAATTGCCTTAACACTCTTTTCTCTACAAAGTGACAGACTCTTGTTTAAAAACATTTTACAACTTTAATACTTTATTGATTTAGTCATAGTAAACGAGTATCATAAAGAAAAATTGATTAGGATTTTACTAACAGTTTCTTTAAAACCACATTTACATAAAAGTAGAGCACCAGTTCATGTTTCTTATCCTTTTCTTAACTTTAAAGACTTGAAGTAAAATGATCTTTTCTCTGTCAGATATCTCTCTCATGGAAGAAGAAGAAAAAACAAACTCAACTAACTGCTACCTTGATGGGTTCTGCCTACAATGAATGTGTTTCCTAGAAACTGGCTAACTCAAGTGAAGAATAAAATATGACAAAACAAACCACAGTTTACCAAGGAACAAAATTATTTCAATTCCTTTTCAAATAAATCAAAAATTTGTTCTCTTATATTAAACAGTTAAAAAATATCAACCTGGAGAAAACTGGGGCCGATGTCCAGACTAAGTTTCAAAAAGTCAGTGAGTTCGCTTGTCTTCTACGTTGTAAGGGACTCTTTTCCACATTGGAGGCAATTTAACTCTTAGAACATAGACTTAGGAGAAGATAATGATTTTACCAGCCAACCCTTCCAGGGAGTTGGCCTATTTATCTTCATGGGGCACAGAACATACAGTCAGTACTTTTAACATATGTTTGCTAAATGAACACAACTTGCAGAAAAAAGTTTTATGTCCAAATGCATTAAAAAGAGGTAAATACTCAACACAATACTGAATATAGAGACAATATGTACTGAGAATTCTACACTTGCAGTCAAGGACTAAATTTCTGCTAGCCCACTCCCTATAACAATGTTGTTTAGTTACTAACTTATATCTGACTCTTTTTCAATCCCATGGACTGTAGTCCACCAGGCTCCTCTGTCTATGGGATTTCCCAGGCAAGAATACTGGAACAGGTTGCCATTTCCTTCTCTAGTGGATTTTCCCATCCCAGGGATCAAACCCAAGTCTCCTGTATTACATGCAGATTCTTTACCACTGAGCCACCTGGGAATCCCTTATAACAATAATTAAGTTAAAAACCTCAAAAAGTAACTAAATTACATACACAATTCTAAATCAAAGTTTAAAATAAAAGGCTGTAAGAAAATATAAAATGCCATATTTGCCCAGAAATCCCCTCTCTGGGGGAAATGACGCTAGTCACTCTAATAAACTTAGTTTTTCTCTTTTTTTTTGGCTGAGTGGTATGGCTTGGCTTGCAGGGTCTTAGCTCCCTGACCTACGGTTGAACCTGCGCTCCCTGCACTGGAAGCTCCCAGTCTTAACCACTGACCACCAGGGAAGTTTCTATTTTAGTTCTATTTAGTTTCTATTTTGTTCAATAAGCTCTAAGTCAAGCAATTGGTTGAAAAGTTCATAGTGAATACAAAGAAATTCTTAATTCAGTGACTAGGGAAAACAAATAAATTAACTAAGTTGACAGGATAGGCATAATATAAAGAATTTCCAAGTACTTTTAAAAAGAGTCAACTAAAGCATTTTCTAATAGCCCACCTCAGCTGCTGGGGATTTTCATGGATACCAACCACCCAGTAGTGGTCAGATTTTCCTTTACAGTGTTCTCTTGTGTTACATACAGGAGTCCATGTATGACCAAGTCCTCTGTTAAGCATTCGAACAATGCCTTCTGAATCCACATAACATGGGGTACCTATATACCAACAGAAAAACAAATCACCTGGAATCATAGCTATGTATTTGTTAAATACATTTTTTCAAAAACACACACTGATCATTTAATCTTCAACTCAAAACAAAAATAAACACCCCCTCCAAAAAAACTAAAAGGGCAAATAATCCAAGATTATTTCCCATAACATTTCATTAACCACAGAGTAAGACTTAACTGAACAAAAAGGAAAAAAAATCTGCAAGTGATATAACTTAAAGAGGGAAAAAAAAAAACCCTGATGAATTCAGTGAAAACTATGCCACCTGCTGGAATACAGCAGTTTTTAAAAAAGCCAATTTCAGCAAAGAAGTTAAAACTTGAATCTGATGATTCCTTAGTCAAGAGAGACTTAGAAAAATGAGCAGAACTTGATGCAAGGTGATGATATACAGAAATGTGTCTTTAGTATTCTTCTCTCTCTCCTGGTCTCGTCACTGTTCTGTTCCCAACAGTTCCCCACTGCTCTCTTCCTAAACTTACCTAGGGAACAGGTAAGCATCCCTGTTTCCCCACCTACTCTGCCCCCCATTTCAGGAAATGCACGGTACATTTCCCAATTATCCTCTTCTTTATCTGAGATTTTACATCCCTCTTACTAGCAGTTTCCTCAGGGTTTAGATCTGATAGGTAATTGGAAGAAAAAAACCAAACCGATAAAAATGGAAGTTATTAATGATCACATTATTAAAGCATAAGTGACTAATATCTCAACAGAAAACACATTCAGAAATGGCTGGATTTTAAAAAATAAACTGGAGTTTCCAATGATGAATCACCAAGAATAGAAATATTTAAGCCAGAAGACATGGTTGACAGGTGCCTTAAAATAAGGCACGGCTTAGTGTCCTTCAAACATTTGTCATAACCCACTACTGAGTCTGCAACAGGACACTGTTAGTAGAAATATGTGAGCCACAAATATAATTTTTAATTTCTTAGTGCCACATGAGAAAAGGGGGATAAATGTGAAGGCAATTTTAATAATATATTTTATTCAATCTAATATCCAATACTATCATTTTAACATGTAATCAATGTAAAAGAATTACTGAAATTTTTTACATCCTTTTTTTTCATACTAAGCCTTCCAAATCTGGGAAGTATTTTATAGTTATAGCACATCTCAATTCAGATTAGCCACTTTTCAAGTGCTCAGCAGCCACATTTGGCTGGTGGTTACTATGGTGAACAATGCAGCAATAGGAAATTCCTGATTTCCACGTAGACTCTGCTAGAAAAGCCAAAACTTGAACAGGTACTTGTATCTCCTCTTTGCTAGCTAATAAACTTTCAGAAAAATTTATTCCCCTCTTAGTAAGTATTCTAATCAGAAGAAGACATCTTGTACATAAAACAGTGGCTACCTTGCCTGGAAATCCTAGTTTTCAGTTCCGTNAAAACTTGAACAGGTACTTGTATCTCCTCTTTGCTAGCTAATAAACTTTCAGAAAAATTTATTTCCCTCTTAGTAAGTATTCTAATCAGAAGAAGACATTTTGTACATAAAACAGTGGCTACCTTGCCTGGAAATCCTAGTTTTCAGTTCCATTAACGTATTAAAATAAAGTAATTTAAACATAAAATACAGACAAGTTATCTTTAAACAAATTAATTAGGAATAAAATTATGAAACAATTTTCTTCTTGAAAAATATCTTTAATATAAATAAATTTATCTTGCCTTCAGCTGAAAATCCAACCCATACAAGATAGGATTTCCTTGTAAGAGGAAGAGGATCACCATGCAAAATTTGTTTTTTCTTTTTCCCTAGCTCTAGCAGTTGAACTCCAAGGCACTGATCCCCATCAAATCCTGTACCTAGTGAGAAAATGTAAATATAAGTCAGGTATCAATGGTTATTTAGCTATAATGCTAAATTATAGTTAAAATAATTAATCTAAATTATTTTCTGTGAATTTAGGTTATTTTGTGATAAACTCCTAGATTAATTAGCAGTACTTTTTATACATAATCTTTTTATCTGAGGCACCAATAAGGCATTAGAACAGTATGTTACATAAACTAGAACTTTACATAAAGTGGTAATGTATGTGGTAATTCTCAAGAATTGAGATTTATAAGTGGTAATCCTCAAGAATATAACTGTAAATATTCGAAAAGTGGTAATTCTCAAGAATATAACTATAAATACTCAAAAAGTATTTACAGAGAGCTTTCTTTGTACCAGGTACTGAGGCTATAATGTAAATAAGACAAAGTCAGTGTTCTCATGAAATTCATGTTCAGGTAGGAGAGGAAAAACCAATTTAAAAAAGAAAGAAAATACTATGTGTCATCATTGAGGATTAAAATACTAATGTGATACAGAGGGTCACACTGAGTGGCTACTTTAGACTGGACAAAGGTGGCCTTTGGAAAAAGTGAAATTTAAACTGAGATATGATTTGCAAGTTGGAGCTGGCCATGCAAATGGTAAGAGGAGGAGCACTATAGTAGATAGGGGACAGTTAATGAAAAGGGCCTAATGAAACAAACATAGTGATTTTGAAGAACACAAAGAAGTCAGTAGGGCCGGAATCACTGACAAGAGAAAACGTAGTAAGAGATGAGGCTGAAGAGGCAGGCAAAGGTCAGATCATGTAGGACTTTGCCACCTGTGACAAGTTTGAGTTTTATTCTAAAGCAACAGAAAATCATCAGAGGAATATGTGCAGAAGAGGGAAGTGACAGGATTTATGTTTTTAAAACATTACCAGTAAGAACTGAAGAAGAAAAGCTAGTTAGGAGGTTATTGTAACACCTAAGAGATGATGTCTCATTTGGACTGAGGTTTTAGTGGAGGTGTGGAATGTGTTGTGTGTCATATCACTGACATGATACGACTTTGCTGACACAAATGATGCTAGAGGACTGAGGGAAGAGAAGGATCAAAGATAACTCTTACATTTCTGCCTTGAATATTGGTAGTATGCCATTTATCAAGATCAAAAAAATGAAGAAGCAAGTTCGGAGAGGGAGAAAAAGCCCAGAGGCTTTACTGTGGCCAAGTTAAGTTTGAGGTATATATCAAAACTCTACATAGAGATTTCAAGTTGACAATTGGAAATGTAAGTCTGCAGATACAAGAAGTGGGTAGGGTTGATGATACTAACTTACAAGTCATGAACACAGAGATGTACTAAAGCCACGGGTCTTAATGAAATAACCCAGGGTAGTTTCTCAAACTGTATTTTTTGACTTGTGAGTCATAAAATTAATCCAGATCAGTAACCTATTAAGACCAGTCTTAGCACAATGATGGGTACTGAAGACAGAATATGAAGAATACAAAAGAATATAAAATACTAGAAAAAAATCTACCTCTGTGATAAACAATGACAAGCTGTTCTCCATGTCCAGCCATTGACACAATGGGCCCAGGGAGACTGAAGACCTCTTTTTGAACACCTCCAATGGTAAACAAGCGAAGAAGCAAGGAACTAGTGGCAGCAGCAGCCCATCCCTGACCAAGACATATGGCTTCAATATCTTCATTTGGAGGCATGTCTACTATCCACTCTTTGCTTGAATCCCAAGAACTAAGGTGCAGGCAGTGAAGCTTGCTAAAAATTAAAACAAGACAAAAACAACCAAACTTTCACATTTGATATTATATGTATGTAAAACTAATGATTCTCAAAATCAAGTAACAAAGTCAAATAGTTTATTTTTCTATTATAACAAATAGAACAAAATCAAATAGTTTATTTTTTATAAACTAACAATAACAAAACAAAATAGTTTATTTTTCTATTACACACAAATAACGGCATCTTTATATGCCATATAATATACAAAAAAAATGACCATTTATAAACAGCTTTAAGAAAGTAATTATGAANTATAAACTAACAATAACAAAACAAAATAGTTTATTTTTCTATTATACACAAATAACGGCATCTTTATATGCCATATAATATACAAAAAAATGACCATTTATAAACAGCTTTAAGAAAGTAATTATGAAATATCCTTAAAATGTACTATGTTAAAACTATTAACAGTCATGTTATTAAAGAATATTTAAAGATACAGGAAAATGCTCACAACAGGTTAAATGGAAAAAAACCCACGATAAAATCAGCAGAACATGATCCAAGTTTACACACACATACAAAAATCATGACTATATTTTTAAAAAGAAAGGAAGCATCAAAATGATCAGCAAGAGTGCTCTCATTGCCAAAGACAAAAACAAAACCTTTAACATGGGAGAATAAAGAGAAAAAAAATTTAAATATTATCACACCAGGGAGATTATCAACCACTGCTAACAATTTGATTTGTGCTTCTAGTCTTTTTACTTTTGCATCTATATATACATGTAAGTTGTTATGAAACGTAAGCTTCAGAATGTAGATGTCATAGTATTTAGAATCAGAGGCAATACTGATTTCCTGAATAGTAATTTAAAATTCAAACTTAAAATAAAGGGGGATGGGAATTATTCCCTGGCAGTCCAGTGGTTAGGACCCCTTGCTTTCACTGCCAACGGTGTGGTTTCAATCCCAGACCGAGGAACTAAGATGCCACAAGCCACAGCCAAAAAAAATTGACCTAAGTAAATCAGAAAAAGACAAAATACCATATGATATCACTTATATGTGGGATCCAAAATATAACAGAAATGAGGTGAGGGGTCACTCAGTCATGTCCGACTCTGTGACTCCATGGACTGTAGCCCAACAGGCTCCTCTGTCCATGGAATTCTCCAGGCAAGAATATTGGAGTGGAAGACCCGACAAAAATGAACATATCTACAAAACAGAAACAGACTCACAGACATAGAGAACAGACTTGTGGTTGCCAAGTCGGGAGGAGGGAAAGGATTGGGAGTTTGTAATTAGCAGATGCAAACTAATGTATATATAGGATGGGTAAACAAGTTCCTACTGTATAGCAGAGGGAACCATATTCAATATCCAGTGATAAACTACAATGGAAAATAATATATATGTACAACTGAATCACTGCTATACAGCAGAAATTAATGCAGCATCGTAATCAACTACACTTGAATAATACACGGAAGAACTGTACAAGAGATCTTCATGACCCAGATAATCATGATGATGTGATCACTAATCTANGGAGCTAATGTATCAGTCAGAAGGATTTTAATTTCAAATAACCTGGGAGTTAGTAAAATCTATGATCAAATGTATAATAAGCATCATGATCAGCTGAAAAAATTAACAGGAGAGGGCAAGCTGGCTGAAATAACAAAACTGAATAAAATGCTTTCTTCTTTAAAAAAAAATACAGATTCTGCATCCATTGCTTTTCCAACTTAATTTTCTTGTCTCCATATCTACCTATCTACCCTACCTACCTACTTACTAACATATCTAAGAAGTCTGAAGTATATTAAGTCAAAAAGTCAAAATGACAAATAGTACTTATAAAATTTTTCAATGTGTTCCCTCCTCCCTTTTTTAAAAGAGAAGTCGCAAATAGAAACTACAGTGACAAAACCTAGATTAGCAGTTGTTCAAGGCTGGAATTAGACTAAATGTTAATTGTTAAAAGTAGTTATATTTGAGAGAAGAATTCTTCAGGCGATTTTCATTTTCGAAAAATTCTGTACTTAAACTTGCTTGTTTACAATTAATATGTATATTATTCTTATGAAAGAAGGGGACAATTGGGCAAAATCAGACATATCTTCTGAGGTATTATAAGTGTACTGTATTTGTACTAAACTCTTCTTCCTAAAATTCCATACTACAAAAGATTTATAATTTTGTTTTTTGTCTTATAACTTTATGTACTAAATTTCAAAGTTCAACAGTAATGAAGTTCTCCTAAAAATCTTGAATTTACCTTGCTAGTTCATCAGTGCTTTCACATGCCAACAAAACAGCTTCATGGGAAAGATCTGCTACTGTGTAATTAAAAGTGTTCAATAAGTGTGTTGCATGGTGTATAGAGGTATCATGGAATTCCACATCTATGGCATTGTCTTGCTCATCATTATAGCAGCGAATAATTCCAATAGAGTTCCACACCTACAACATGTTAAGGTTTTTAAATACAAGTGAGAAAGATTAAAGTCTTAGAATCAGCAGTCTAAAATACTACAAATTAACAAATAATGTAGTCTGTATAAGGGATTAAGTTATGGAAACAACCACTTTCAGGTAACAGTAGATACTTGAGCATCAGAGCAACAATTACTAATTATTCTTTTCCTCATGAGAAGGTACATACATACTTATTTATTAGCAAATGTAGTATTTTACTTAACATTTTTAAAGCATATTACTTTCATAAAAAATATTTTACAATTGGCCTTTGAACAGTTGAACCATTAAATTCCCCAAAGGAAACATTTCAAAACTTTATTTACAAATATGGACATAAATGACTGCATACTTTTTTGGCCCAACCAAATGGTTTATAGTCATGGCATAAATATATACATTATAAGGGAGCATAAATTGATACCATCTGAAAACCTGTATTCCGCTCATGTACACTACTGGCTCCCCCTAAGCCCTAGTGTTTCCTTTATTCTACCACAAATATAACTATTAATATAAAGTAGTTGACAATATTAAAAAAATTAAGATCTATCACTTGATGATAATTACTGATGAGACAATAAAAAGTTTTTCTTTTTAAATAAAACATCACCTTTAATATTTATCTATAAATTTATACCAGGACTATACCATTCAAAAAGGACAACTGTTCAAGTCCTCAGTGGAAAAACTCAAGCAGTCAACAAATAAACATATTAAACTTTTTTAGCTCTTAAATTTAAGACAAAAAGTTAATGCAGTTGTTTATCCATAAATATATATTAAATGCCTACTGTGCCATACCTTGTTCTAAGTGCTATCAATAAACAAAACAGAAAAATCTCTATACTTGTGGAGCAAAAATTCCAGTAGCATGGGTAAAAGGGGCAGACAATTTTTACAGTATTATCATCTTCTAATACTATATTATACTTTCTAAAAAACACCTTCTAACTAGTCTTTTCGAATCTGTACAATCTTCTATATAAAACATGAGAAATAAAAGTTGGAAGCATAGTCAAGAGAAACTGCAAGATATACAGTCACATTTACTTATGTTCATTATATGTCATTTTGTGAAGCAGAATTTTATTTAACCCAATTTTCAAAAATCAGGTTGAAATAAGATTAAAACTGTTAGTTAACCATAAAATAAATCAACCACAAAATTATAAGAAACCAAAGTGCTCCAGGTCAGTTAATGAAGGTTTTAAAAAATATTTTTTACCAAACAAAATTAACTATAATGAGATAAAATGTTAAAGTGAGATAAAACTACTTTAAAGTTACATGTAGACCTGCGGCTTACCATGAATCTGTGAGTGAGATGCAAGGGTGTAGAACCTGACTGGAATGGCTTTTGCCGGGGAGTTGGCATAGGACCATCATAAAATGGCCTCTGGGATGTTACCACTGGCAGATTGTGAATGCTGCCTCCCTGATCATCTTCCTCTTCTTTGAAAAGACTAGAACCAATTTTTAGCATTGTAACATCTAGAAAACAAAGGATTATAATTAGAGAATCATAAATACCAGCTATCTTGGAAAAGTATCATGAAATCTACTAACCATGTCCAATCATATTTAATAATACTAACATGCTATTTGCCTCTTTCACTCTGTTAATATCTGTGGTAGTAGTTCAAACGTCAGAGGGTTAAACTGTTGGTACCTTAGCATGAAGTAAGTCAGTGGTACCAATCTGTATTAGCAGTCAATGTATTGTCAACCAACTGCAATAAAAATAGTAAAAATATTAATTTTATTAAATTTTGAGTTTTGCATAGACTTTTAAAAAATGTTCTGTGTTAAAACGGGAAATGTGCATACAGAATTGGGATGACTGTCTCAAAAAAAAAAAAGCATTTGTTGAGCTGTAAGCTAACTAATTTTTTCATGTAACAGCATTTTTACCTAAAAGAATGCCAGACAACCTACAGTTATATCAACTCAGGAATGTGGTAAACGTCTTCTTAAAAATGACGTGAACTGGTCATTTAAGAAAAATAACTGAACAGAATTTGTGGTTAATGATAAAATTTGAGCTTTCAAGTGAAAATCAGAATAATGAAAAACCTGTATCTGCCACCATGAACTTGACCGCTCTGAAATATTTAAAAACTTCTGATGATATTGGTAATGATACTAACAAATATTCTGGATAACGTGCCAGTATCAAGAAGGTCTGCAAAGCTCAATAAACCAGCATTTTCCAAATTACCAATGCATAAGTGACAGAATCAAGCATGGTAAAAGATCCATTGAAAGCTCAAGTTAGACCAGTGGATTTTAACATAATAAGAGAGTTGGAAAGTTCACGAGCAAGTTTTCAGATTCCGCATTGCAAGTAATCTTTAAGAAACTATCATTTGCTGCATTTTGGTAAAGCATCAGAGAGGAATATCTGTAGTTATTTCAACAGACTATTAAAAATACTTCTCCCTTTTCAAACAATATATTGTGTGAGGCTAAATTTTCTTCACATACTTCAAACAAAACTAATGTATGGCAGTAGACTGAGTCTTGAGGCATGTGAGGGAAGTCAGCTAAGCTGTCTTCTACACTAAGATTTGCAAAAGGGTAAAGTAACACCACTTTTCTAACTTTTATTTTCATAAAAAGTATTATTTATGTTTACATATGAGTTTGTTGTTAAAGTGAATATTTTAAAATTTTCTCAGTTTTAATTTCTAACAGTAAATAACAACAAACATAAGTTGGCAAACAATTTTCTTTGGGATCCTCAAAAAGTTTAAGAATGTAATGAGTTCCTGAGACCAAACATCTGAGGAGTGCTATACTATAAATCCCACATGCTTTATATGTAGCACAATTTACCATGAACACTGGCATTTTACTTGGTAATGTTCAAATGTGTTAATTTTAGCATGTAAGTTGTAATAATCATTTATTTAAAGGTTCTTAATTATAATCTCAATATCTTAAACAGATACCAAACTATTCAGGTCACTTATTTCTTGAGTTAGCTTGGCAGTTTGTGCCTGTCAAAGAATTTGTCCATTTCCGGCTTCCCTGGTGGCTCAGTAGTAAAGAATTTGCTTGCCGAGGCAGGAGAAACAGGTTCAATCCCTGATCTGCCAAGATCCCACATGCTACAGGACAACTCGGCCTGTGCACAACTATTGAGCTTGTGCTCTCGAGCCCAGTAACTGCAGCAACTGAGCCCACATGCCCCAACTACTGCAACCTGCATGCCCTAGAGCCCATGCTCCGCAACAAGAGAAGCCACTACAATGAGCAATGATGTACTTGCTCACTGCAACTAGAAAATAGCCCCCACTCACCACAACTGAAGAAAAGCCCTCTCAGCAACAAAGACTCAGCATACCCCAAAAGAGGTAAATAATTAAAAAAAAAAAAAGAATCTGTCCATTTCATCTAAGATGATGAATTTATAAGCACAAAGTTGTTCATAATGTTCAGTTACTAAACATTTGTTAATAGCACTGCTATCTTAGAGAAACATAACATCAGTTATAAATGTAATTTAAGATTTTCTAACAGCCATATTTTAAATAGTAAAAAAAATACAGGTGTAATTAATTTTAATAACATACTGTATTTAAAATATAATTTCAATAAGTACTCAATGTAAAAAATGGCCAGATATTTTACATTCTCTTTTTTGTACTGTCTTCAAAATCTTTTCACATTTAATCACAACATACCTCAATTTGAACTAGCCACATTTTCAGTGCTCAATAGCCACAAGGGGCTGGTGGACATAATATTGGATAGTGAACGTCTATGGGATACACAATGACGATACACCTTCACTACTCATATCAATCATCTCTGTCTTTCTTGATAAATCAGGACAGAGATATATCAGTTTCATTGACCTTTTCAAAGAATTAGCTTTTGGTTTAATGCTAGCAAAGTAATGCTCAAAATCCTTCAAGCTAGGCTTGAACATTACATGAACTGAGAACTTGCAGATGTACAAACTGGATTTAGAAAAGTCAGAGGAACCAGAGATCAAATTGCCAACATCTGCTGGATCATACAAAAAGTAAGAGAATTCCAAAAAATCTACTTCTGCTTCACTGAGTATGCTAAACCTTTTGACTGTGCGGATCACAACTAACTATGGAAAATTCTGAAGAGGTGGGAGTACCAAATCACCTTAACTCTCTCCTGAGAAACCTATATGTGGGTCAAGAAGCAACAGTTAGAACCAGACAAAGAACAATGGACTGGTTCCAAATTGGGAAAGTAGTATGTCAAGGCTGTATTTTGTTACTCTGCTTATTTAAGTACATCATGCAAAACACTGGATTGGAAGAAGCACAAGCTGGAATCAAGATGGCTGGGAGAAACATCAATAACATCAGATATACAAATGATACCACCCTTAAGGCAGCAAGTGAAGTGGAATCAAAGAGCCTCCTGAGGAAAATAAAAAAACTGGCTTAAAACTCAACATTCAAAAAACTTAGATCATGACATCTGGTCCCATCACTTCATGGCTACTAGAAGGGCAAAAAGTGAAGTAACAGTGATAGATTTTATTTTCTTGGGCCCCCAAATCACTATGGACAGTGACTACAGCCACAAAATGAAAAGAGGCTTGCTTCTTGGAAGAAAAGCTATGACCAACCTAGACAGCATAGTAAAAAGCAGAGACATTACTTTGCTGACAAAGGTGCATATAATCAAAGCTATGGTTTTTCCAGTAGTCATGTACAGATGGGTGAGTTGGACCATAAAGAAAGCTGACAGCCAAGGAATTGATGCTTTAGAATTTTTGGTGCTGGAGAAGACTCATGACAGTCCCTCGGACAGCAAGGAAATCAAACCAGATAATCCTAAAGGAAGTCAACACTGAATATTTATTGGAAGGACTATTGCTGAAGCTGAAGCTCTAATACCTTGGCCACCTGATGTGGACAACCAACTCACTGGAAAAGATCATGATGCTGGGAAAGATGGAGGGCAGGAGAAGAGGGCGACAGAGGATGAGATGGTTGAATGGCATCATTGCCTCAATGGACATGAGTTTTAGCAAACTCCAGGAGATAGTAAAGGACAAGGAAGCCTGGCATGCTGCAGTCCATGAGGTCGAAAAGAGTTGGGTACAACTTAGTGGCTGAACAACAACAAATACCTTTTGGTTGTCAATTTCATTGACTTCTACTCTTCAAAAAAAATTTAACAGCTTTATTGATATATAACTGACATACCATATAATTGACCCATTTAAAGTGTACAATTTCATGGTTTTTGGTATATTCATAGAAATGTGCAACCACCAGCACAATTTTAAAATGTTTTCATCACCTCAAAATGAAACCCTGTACCTCTTAGCTATCACCCTCTATTCTCTATTCATCCTTATGCAAACACTAATTTATTTTCTGGCTCCACAGATTTCTCTGAAAACTTTACATGAATGGAATGATGTAATTTATAGCTTTGTGACTGGCTTCTTTCACTTAGTAAAATGTTTTAAAGGTTTATCCATGTTGTAGCCTGTTCTTTATTATTTCCTTCCTTCTACTTGCTTGGGATTTAATTTCCTCTTTTTCTAGGTTGCTAAAGCAGAAGCTTTAGATCATTGTTAATTTAAGGATGAAATGTTTTTCAACATATGTATTTAATAGTATGCAACACTTTACCAACTCAAGCATCAGTCAGCTCAGTTGCTCAGTCATATCCAACTCTTTGTGACCCCATGTACTGCAGCACACCAGGCCCCCTCCCTGTCCATCACTCCCAGAATTTATTCAAACTCATGTCCATTGAGTCGAGGATGCCACCCAACCATCTCATCCTCTGTCGTCCCCTTCTCCTTTTGCCTTCAATCTTTTCCAGCATCAGGGTCTTTTCAAATGAGTCAGTTCTTCGCATCAGGTGGCTGAAGTATTGGAGCTTCAGCTTCAGCATCAGTTCTTCCAATGAATATTCAGGACTAATTTCCTTTAGGATGGACTGGTTGGATTTCCCTGCAGTCTAAGGGACTCTCAAGAGTCTTCTTGAACACCACAGTTCAAAAGCATAAATTCTTCAGCAGTCAGCTTTCTTTATAGTCCAACTCTCACATTCATACATGACCACTGGAAAAACCATAGCTCTGATGAGACAGACCTTTGTCGGCAAAGTAATGTCTCTGCTTTTTAATATGCTGTCTAGGTTGGTCACAGCTTTTCTTCCAAGGAGCAAGCGTCTTTTAATTTCATGGCTGCAGTCACCACCTGCAGTGATTTTGGAGCCCCC
>SJYV01016942.1:157201-191796 GCA_006410875.1 Neotragus pygmaeus | reverse complement strand
CAGATGCCATGATCTTAGTTTTCTGAATGTTGAGTTTTAAACCAACTTTTTCACTCTCCTCTTTCACTTTCATCAAGAGGCTCTTTAGTTCTTCTTCGCTTTCTGCCATGAGGGTGGTATCATCTGCATATCTGAGGTTACTCATATTTCTCATGGCAATCTTGATTTCAGTTTGTGCTTCATCCAATCCAGCATTTCTCATGATGCACTCTGCATATAAGTTAAATAAACTGGGGACAATATACAGCCTTTGATGTACTCCTTACTTACCAACTCAATACTGACTTTGAATGATAGTTTTTTTAAAAAAATGGAAAATATTGATCAATAGGATGGATTACCACATTCACAAAGTCAGCTCATACCAACTGAGTTTTCATCATCTTCGAGGATGTGACTTCGTGGTCTAGGACGACCTGAAGCCAGCATAAGGTCATCATCATCTTCCTCATCATTTACAATCCCTTTTGAAAAAGAGTGGGTTTTGACTGCATTGTCTTTTAGACAGTCACCGACATTACTTGTATCATCTCCATCAAAAAGATCATTATAATCCTTTTCTACTCTGCTAGACACCTTGAACAAATTAATACAAATAAGAAAGCATTAGTGAACTATTTAGATAAACACAATTACTCAAAAGGCAACTTTTTAACATGTACCTATAAACTCTACTGAGTAAGCAAATGCCTTGGTAAAAATAATTAGCAAATATATTTCTTAGGACTGTTATTTACATTATGAAAGACCTAGTCCTTATTTTAAATTCCTTATAGTCTATAGATAAGTTGGCAGTATAAGACAGACACGTAAAGAATATATGTGCATATCCAAATATAAAGCAAGATTTTATTCCTCACAATCATTATCCAGAAAAGAAGTCACCTATGAGTCCTTAAAAAGTCTCTCACTATAAGATATTCTCTCTTTATTTTCTTTTTGAACAAGATATTGCTTAGGTAAGATGTTTAAATGATCTCAGTTAAAGCTTGTTCTGGGGATATTTTTGGAAATTTTTTGATGCTTATAGAAGTAAACAGAACCGATAGAAAAACAAAAGTGGCAGTTAAACTCAACATTAATCATTGATTCCTAGGAATATGAATATATTGCAAGTACTGAATGTCACTGTAAAAAATTTTTGAAATCACTTTAAAAAGTGAGCAGTAAGCAGTTATGTTGTAAAGATCACAGAATGAATAAAAACCATATAATGTTAAGTCAAAGGAAAAACTTATAGCTGGGAATAAAAGTCTAGTAAGAACATCATTAATGGACTTAAAAGGAACTATATCACAAATCTGTTAGGTGGAAATGCATATAAATGTGTTCTGGAAAGTTGACATTTAAAAAATGAGAGAACAGGAAAAATATTTCTAAGTTCATATGACTGAATAGTTAAATAACTAAATGCTAAAAGAAGATATTTAACTATTTTATCCATAGTCCTAAATGTTTACATACTCAAGTTGGTAATAAATTTGCTTTTAACTTTGTTATCAAAAATGAGGATTTTAATCTTTTCCTTACGGACAGGGCCATTCAATGCTAGAGGTGTTGTATCAGAAATATGTACTGTGATGAACAAAAGCAAAAAGGAGAGACAAGACAACTCTAAATAGAAGGGCTAAGGTTTTATAAGAGATGACAAACTGAACTTTTTTTTAATTCTTTAAAATTTTATTAAAGTACAGTTGATTTACAGTGTTAATTTCAGCTGATTCAGTTATATATATGTGTATTCTTTTTCATATTCTTTTCCATTATGGTTTATCATAGGTTTCCTGTGCTACACAATAGGACCTTGTTGAACTAAAAATTATTTCTCAATTTACTTTTTGTTTTTATCAATGTTATACATACAGTCAGTGTTACAGGTTTAATATAAAAACAGATGATGGATTTGTTCATTATCTTGATTATAGTTATGGTTTCAAAATTTACCTGATCATACATTTCAAGTATGTGCAGTTTACTTTGTATCAACTGTACTTCAATAAAGCTATTTAGGAAAAAGTAAGCTACAAGGATATGCTGTACAGCACAAAACATAGCCAATATTTTTTAATAACTATAAATGGAATACATCCTTTAAAAATTGAGAATCACTATATTATATACCTGTAACTTATATAATACTGTACGTCAACTATACTTCAGAAAACAAATTCTTCTCTTTGTTTTGGTCTTTTTCCCTACACAGATTCCCCCAAAGATCTTCCAATCTCCTGCTTGAAAAGCATAAGAATGGCTGACAATGCTCTGGGAGCCAAGTATGAAAAGTGAGCTGGAAATCTGAATGTTCAAGTATATACACTTTCATGTATTTTTTCAGAACAGTTTTTTCCCTTCACCCAACACCACTCAGTGGTACCCAGTGTAACCTTACCTGGAGAACAAGTCTCCAGCTTTCTGCCAGAATGTACACGGGCTGAGAGAGGACAATCACCCAGCTGTGCTCACTGCTGCTGAGACTGGAAGGGTCTATTTGCTTATTAAACCAACCCTCCTGTTTCCAGCTCCACTTTTATGTACCTAGCGCTACCAAATTCTGAATTTTGGGGACTAAGCCAAGCAAGCTAAATGGCATCTCAGCGACCCCCATTGCAGTCTTAGGACTCAGCTTTTTGAGAAGTTCAATCTAGTTTTTAATTGTCCTTCTATTTTCCAACTTCCAGATTCTTTATTTTTTTACTATCATCATTTCAACTTTCTCCTTTATGAGATCATGCACTTAAAAAAATTGTCAGGATTTCCCTGGTGGTCCAGCAGTGAAGAATCGGACTGGGTTTGATTGGGTTGGGTTGGGCTTGACTGCGGATTGGGTTCAATTCCTGTTCTGGGAAGATCCCACATGCCATGGGACAGCTAAGCCAGAAATCCATAACTACTGAGCCTGTGCACCTAGAGCCTGTGCTCCGCAGCAGAAGCCACCACAACGAGAAGTCCATGTACCACAGCTGGAGAGTAACCCCCACTCGCTGCAACTAAAGAAAGCAGAAATGATCCAGCATAGCCAAAGATAAATAAACATAAAAAAATAAAATTCAGTAGTTTCAGTAGGGCTTTCAGGTATCAGGTATTTGAGCATACATAAAACAAGCTCTGAGAGTTAAGGCTAATTCAGGACAGAAAAACTTTAGGTTAAACTAAATTACAGCTATTAACTCTAATTTTCATCTATAAAACATTTAACTAAAAATTCCTAGAACACAAGAATACTAAAGCAGTATTTCACAAAGGCATTTCTTGGAGAGCCATGGAATATTAACGGACATTGTATGGAGGGAAAAAAGTTCATTAGGAAAGTGTATTTGTGAAACATTAAGATAAAACAAGTTTAAACAGTTCTGTGATAGAGCATTACTGAACATCCAGTAACATAAATTATAATTTTCAAAGAAGGCAACCTAGTTTGCAGTGTTTCCCAAATTCATACGACCACAGAAAGACTGAAGAAACTGTTCAACCCTATTACTTATTACCTTACTGTTTGACATCTTTCCATTGGGGTCATAAACATTCTCCAGGAGTCCCAGATTTCCTTCTGCATCAGTATAAGCTATTTGACCACAAGTAGGATGCCATGACAGGCCACAAATTGCATAACCTTTCTCATGTTTCACCCTAAAAATTAAAACGTAAGCTCTTAATACCTTGTCAAGAAAATTATAAGCTATCCATTTCTGTAGATAAATTTTATTTAGCAAAGTTTTGATAAATGTATCTATTAAGTGTGTATTTTAACAATCTAATGATCACAAATTTGAAATGTTTAATAATAAAACAAAAATCTAATAGAAATAAGCAAAAAAGAGACAAAAGATTTACTGAATCATACCTTTCAATGCAATTTTTGGTTTCCACATTCCAAATTATAATTAAACCATTAATACTCCCTGCAGCTAAATACTGTCCACAAGGAGACCAGGTTACTATATTCAGTGTCTAGTAAAGAAAAACAATTAATAAATATTTTATATAATTTGAAACTAAAAAACTCATTTTATTACCAAATTCAAAATTTTATAATCATTGTTATATCCAATTTTTATTTAAATCTGATACACAAATGGCAAGTCAAAGTTTATTTATTTTTTTAATGTTTTCCAGTAATATTTAACACAGTGATAGCAGCTACTAGTTTGTTTATCATCAAAATACACTAGCATCAAATTACACTAGCACAATTTTAAAAACAGAGTCTAAGAAATGCTTTTATCCTGAAGAGACAACGCAAGTTATCCTCTTAGCAGTCATCAAGATAAAGAACCAGGAAGTGAAGTGAGTCATACTAAGAAGCATAACTGCTGACCTACTGGGCCTCTGTTTCCTAACTGCAAAATGGGTAGAATGAGAGAAAAGAGGGTGAGGGTGAGGGTGACAGAGACACATAGACCAACAACCTTTCCTGTTCTAAAATTCCAGGGTCTAATAAACAAGTCTCAAGGAAGTTCACTTAACAATAAATGCTTATTACTAATAATGTGAGAGTTACCTATTCTAATACTATGCTAGGCATTTGACTTCTTACAAATTAAAAGATTTTCTTATCAAATTTCACAAAGGAGAATGGTCAAATAAGACCTAACAAAGACTTATCTACTGTCCAATTATTGGCTAAATGAAGAAAGGCTGAGGGGCGGAAGATGGAGTTCTTCTCCATGTCCAACAATATTTAACTGTAATTGTATTAAAGCGAAGTATGCAGTAAATATTCCCATTAGCCTCTTGAAAGTATCACTTACAAAACCTACCTGAGAGATGAAATCATCTGAAAGATCAAACTGGTTACTCCAAGTTTCTCTTCTATATAGCTTAACAGATTTTTCCACAGGAACTGCCAGTAACTATTAGGAAAGATAAATGATTTAAATAAAAGTTTACATTACGTTTAAAGAGGAAAAAAAGCAGAAAATTCATCCAAATAAAAGCAAAGCTATATTTTAATTGGCAAGTAACCAAACTCAGAAGGCTACTTAAAATCCTAATAAGCAAAGAATGGGTGATGATCACTCAACTGCTTGTACTGAAAAACAAAGCATTTATAATACTCGTATTTTTAATACCATTTCTTAAGGCATATAAGCACTTTGGATCTAGAAATTCATCTTGGACTTTCCTGGTGGTCCAGTGGTTAAGACTCTGTGCTCCCACTTGCAGGGGGCTCAAGTTGAACCCTTGGTCCTAGTTTCACATGCCACAATGTGTGGCCAAACAAAAAAAAATTTTTTTTTTTAATTCATCTCATTTGCTGGAAGCAAAGAAAAGAGCCATAATACTTTGTGTATCTTAGAAAAAGGAAACTTATCATCCTACGTATTCTTCCAAAGAAATAGATTAGTAGAAAATGACATATTCTTTTCACACTTACCAAAAAAAATGTATTGTTTTTAAAATTTTATTGTTTCACAAGCAAAGAAAAATACATACCAGATTTCTCAACTATCACTTTACATGACAAGTAAAAGGTATACATTGAAAAGTAACTCTCTCTAATCCCTAAATCCTATTTCTACTTCCCAAAAGCAAAGAACTTAATTAAGCACAGTCTATCCAAGAATGCATTATGTACATATATGCAAATAGAAACAATAAACAGCATTCTATCTACTATCTGTATCTACAGTTTTATAGCCTGATATTTTTAGTATTTCTAAAGATTGAGTATTCCCTGTGAAGACACAGATATACCTCATTCTAACAGCTGCAGGGTATTCCACTCCCAGGAATAAACACCACAATTTGACTAATTCTCTATTAAAGAACATTTAGGATGTTTACAATCTTTTGCTACTACAAATAATGATGAGACATTTTTGCCATACACGATACACAGTGCATCTGTGCCAAATATATTTATAGAATATATGCCTAGAACTAGTTCTATTGTTCATGCATTCCAATAAAAACTGCCACATATTCTTCCATACAGTTTATATCAACCCTTTGAAGTTTGAGCATCAGACAAATGAAAAACAGATGATCGTATTTCAATTTGTATTTCTTTCAGTATGAAAGCAAGTGTTAGGTGCTCAATCCTGTCCAACTCTTTGCAACCCCATGGACTGTAGCCCACCAGGCTCCTCTGTCTGTAGAATTTTCCAGGCAAGAATTGGAATGGGTCCCCATTCCCTTCTCCAGGAGACCTTCCAACCCAGGGATCAAACCCAGGTCTCCTGCATTGCAGACACATTCTTTACCATCTTAGCTACTAGGGAAATCCTTAGTATGAAAGGCTGCATGTATTTTCATATGTAAAAGCCATTTGTGTATCTTTTTCTATATACTGTCTGCTAATGTCCTTGTTCATCTTTTTATTGGGATCTTACTGATTTATAAGAACTCTTTGACTATCAGAGAAATGAACTCTCTCATATTATTTCAAGCTCTCAGTTTACATTTGTCCTTTGCCACTGAAGTATTTTTTGATGATGCACGGTTGATTGGTGGAGAGGGAAGAGGCTGGAGACAGGGTGACCTGGTAGGAGGCTGCTACAGGAACCCAGGTGAGAGATGAAGGTGGGTCTGGGACTAGTCAAGGCTATGGTTTTTCCAGTAGTCATGTATGGATGTGAGAGTTGGACTGTGAAGAAGGCTGAGCGCCGAAGAATTGATGCTCTTGAACTGTGATGTTGGAGAAGACTCTTGAGAGTCCTTTGGACTGCAAGGAGATCCAACCAGTCCATTCAGATGNCCCAGGAATAAACACCACAATTTGACTAATTCTCTATTAAAGAACATTTAGGATGTTTACAATCTTTTGCTACTACAAATAATGATGAGACATTTTTGCCATACACGATACACAGTGCATCTGTGCCAAATATATTTATAGAATATATGCCTAGAACTAGTTCTATTGTTCATGCATTCCAATAAAAACTGCCACATATTCTTCCATACAGTTTATATCAACCCTTTGAAGTTTGAGCATCAGACAAATGAAAAACAGATGATCGTATTTCAATTTGTATTTCTTTCAGTATGAAAGCAAGTGTTAGGTGCTCAATCCTGTCCAACTCTTTGCAACCCCATGGACTGTAGCCCACCAGGCTCCTCTGTCTGTAGAATTTTCCAGGCAAGAATTGGAATGGGTCCCCATTCCCTTCTCCAGGAGACCTTCCAACCCAGGGATCAAACCCAGGTCTCCTGCATTGCAGACACATTCTTTACCATCTTAGCTACTAGGGAAATCCTTAGTATGAAAGGCTGCATGTATTTTCATATGTAAAAGCCATTTGTGTATCTTTTTCTATATACTGTCTGCTAATGTCCTTGTTCATCTTTTTATTGGGATCTTACTGATTTATAAGAACTCTTTGACTATCAGAGAAATGAACTCTCTCATATTATTTCAAGCTCTCAGTTTACATTTGTCCTTTGCCACTGAAGTATTTTTTTTATATTACCGAACTTATAAATTTTTTCTCAAAATTTTCACATACACAGAGAACTTGAAAAAACAATACAGCAAATATCTATAAAATGAGATTCACCATGTGATAGGAAGGCCTCAAGACGGTTCTCAGTAATTCTCACCTCCTGGTATTTATGCCTTTTGCCAGTACCTTTATTAAATCTCCTTTTCTTCACCTTTATAATATACTAACTTCCCACATATGCTTGATCTACCTCTCTGTTTAACAGATATCTATTCATGAGTAAGCAGCAAACTTTTAATTTCCATAGCACATTATATGTTATATTTGATTTCACTACTTTTCTTTTTCAAAACTTTTAGTTTTCCATATGGCTTTAGAATAAGTTCTTTGGTCCCCCTAAACATCTTACTGATATTTTATATTGAATGTTTCAAGACTATAAATAACTTAGGTAATAACTGATATAGTAATATCAAAAATTCATTTCAAATAATGGGATATATTTTTTAATGTACTTTTCTAAATATTTTCATTTGCAACAACATGGATAAACCTGGAGGTATTATGCTTAGTGAAATAAGTCAGAGAAAGGCAAATATTGTATGTTATTACTTACATATGGAATTTAAAAAATAAAATAAGTAAATAAAATGAATAAATAAAACAGAAACAGACTCACAGATAAATAAAACAAATTAAGTGGTTACCATGGAGAAGAGAGGCAAAGTGCAAAAGAGGGGCTAGAGATTAAGAAGTACAAACTATATTGTATAAAATAAATAAGCTAAAAGGATACATTGCACAGGGGATGCAGCCAATATTTTATGTAACTTTAAATGGAATACAATCTACAAAAATTCTGAATCACTATGTTGTACATCTGACACTAACATAACATTGTAAATCACCTATTCCTCAATAAATAACTTAGAAAAAAGAATGGTAATTTTTTCTAAAGTTTTCTTTTACTCTTCTGGGTAGCATGTTTCTCTTTATTTAACTCTTACACAGTTTTTGGAGTTTACTCCAAGTTATTTTATCTTCTCCCACCACATTTTCTAAATGGCTGCTGTTTATATACAGGACTGTTACTGGTTTCATATATTAATTTTGTTTCCGACTACCTGATTGAATTTTCATATCAGTGATATTTTCCCCTCAGTTGATTTTCTTGGGATACAAGCATTTTCTTGTATACATTTTCCTTCTCTTCTTTCAAATGTCTCATATCCTTCCATTGTCTAACTGTATCAACAAGTACCCCCAAAATGTTAAACACTAGTAGTAAAAGTTAACATAACAAGACTGTTTCCACATTGTTTCATTTAGAAAAATAAAGGGGAAAAAAAATAGAAAAAAAGACAAAAGTTGAAATGTTTCTTCAAACTTTTCAATAATAATTGGCTTTTAGCTCTAAAATTTATAGAATAAATGAAATAGTTACAATTAAAAAAACTATTCTTACACTAAAAGGCAACAAGGACCGAAACATATAAATAAAACAAAGGTTGAAAAATAAGAGTCACTCACCTTCCCACTTTTTGGCTGCCAAGCAAGTCTGCAGATTGATTTTGCATTTACCACATCATTGCATTTTTGTAGCAGTGGCCAACTAATAGGACATGTCTGATTGAAAAAAAAAAAAAAACAGGAAAATCCAAGTCTTCTGACTGAAAATAATTATTTTAAATAAATAAAAATGAAAAATAAAATGCAAAATAATTTATTTCCCTTTATGAAAATTCTCCAAGCAGCACTAAATACATTTAATAAGTGGTTTCTTCAAACTGATACATCACTCAGAAAAAAAGCACCTTAATTCACTTTAACCTAATTATGATACAATATTCGATTTACCTAAGTTCCTTTAAGTTTTAAATAAAGTCTTAAATAATTAACTCAATAAGAGTATTTCCTATGTAGGATAAGCAAACAATATACTCACTGAATAAACACAAACAAAAACCCCCAGTACCTTAAAATCTTAAAGTAACTATGAAAAGAAACCTGAGAGATTTACTGTAAAATGTCAAGCTGTCAAAGTCAATTCTTTTAAACAGTTCAAACATGAGGGAAGGGACTGTGGCTATGAGCTGAAGTGCATCTGTAGGGGATGTTTTTCTCATCAGCCACATCATCCCCACAAATGCCAAGCCTTCTCTGATTGCCTCAGGAAGAACTGTTCCTTCTGCTGATCCAGAAAGCACTTTCTTCATACCTCTTTTAAAACTACTATCAGGCTGGGTTAGAATAAATTGTGTGACTCTTCAAATCAAGTGTGGCCCATGTCTTATTTTTGAATCCCCAACATCTAGGGACCAAAATATGGTAATTAGTTTGTAAATATATAACGATCAAATTTCCCTTACTAACTTACCAAACCTAAAAATAAAATATAAGTCTATAATTTCCTTTGTGATTGGGTACAAAATCAATTAGTCTTCAACATATTCACTTTTGAATAGATTACCATGGAATTCAATCACAAAACCAGTATTTTATGCTACTGAAAAGAAACAAACTATGAAGGAAAAGAATTACTAATTTGGCCCAATAATACATTATGTAACACCCAATATACGATCAAGTAGGCAAATAGTTTTAAATTCAAATTGATGAGTTTACCTGATCTGAAATTTGCCACACTTTGACAGATCCGTCACAACTAGCTGATGCCTGCAGGAATGAAACAATAGATTTCTCTATAGTTAGAGCCATAATACTATATGGAAACTGGTTCAAACAGGCTTTTATCAATTGCATGAAATTTTATGTTAATTTTCTTACAGCTTTAAACATATTCATCAAAAAATGAAAAAAGGAGAAAAAATGATTACCAAAAAGGTGTCCTTAGGGTCAAAGGAAAGACTTAAAACAGGGGCATCATGTCCTCGAAATGTTTTCTGTTGGCTGCAATCCATCACATCCACAATTTTGACTAGAAAGTCACTAAGAACAAAAAGAGTAATGTATATCAATAAATGTCATTGCAAAGGCTCTCAGAAGCTATGACCCAAATATTTCAAAAACACAAGAGTAAATGCCATCATTTCTTTGTAGCAACATGTGAAATCTGGCATCCATATCTAATAACTTACCTTTTAGTTTTAATCTATGCTGCTGCTGCTAAGTTGCTTCAGTCGTGTCTGACTCTGTGACCCCGTAGATGGCAGCCCACCAGGCTTCCCCGTCCCTGGGATTCTCCAGGAAAGAACACTGGAGTGGGTTGCCATTCCTTCTCTAATGCAAAAAGTGAAGTCGCTTAGTCATGCCCGACTCTTCACGACCCCATGGACTGCAGCCTATCAGACTCCTCCATCCATGGGATTTTCCAGGCAATAGTACTGGAGTACGTTGCCATTGCCTTCTCCTTTTGCTCTATAAAGATGCTATAAAACGTAACTCAAGGTTTCCTATATGTTCAATACAAATACTTTTAGGAAGTGGCTTCCTTAGTTAAATCTCAAGCTTCTATTATTTGCTAATCTAATTACAGTAATAATCATTTTTAAAAGCACTCTGCCAGCACTGCCCTGGTGGTCCAGTGGTTAAGAATCTGCCTTGCAATGCAAAGGACACTGGTCTGACTCCTAGTCTGGAAAGATCCCAAATGCTGTGCAGCAATTAAGCCCTCGAGCCGCAACTACCCAAACTGAACTACTAAAGCCCACTCGCCCAAGAGCCCATGCTCTGCGACACGAGAAGCCACCACGATGAGAAGTACGCACATCCCAACAAAGTCGCCCCTGCTTGCCACAACCAGAGAAAGCCAGTGTTCTGCAACAAAGACCCACCATAGCCAAAAAATTAAGTAAATCTTAAAAAAAAAAAGCACTAGGCCTTTTACTCCAACTCAGAAATTCACCAATTACACTTTCTTCCTATGAAAAATAAGCATCAAGAGAAACAAAACTCCTAACTGTACGGTGTTGCTGCTAAGTCACTCAGTTGTGTCCGACTCTTCGTGACCCCATAGACGGCAGCCCACCAGGCTCCCCAATCCCTGGGATTCTCCAGGCTAGAACACTGGAGTGGGTTGCCATTTCCTTCTCCAAAGCATGAAAGTGAAAGGTGAAAGTGAAGTCACTCAGTCGTGTCCGACTCTTCGCAACCTCATGGACTGCAGCCTACCAGGCTCCTCCGTCCATGGGATTTTCCAGGCAAGAGTACAATGTAAGTTCTATGTAAAATAATTTTTAAAATTTTGTATCCAACTATCATCTTTCCTCAGTCTTTTCCAATATTTACTTAGCAGGCTGTCAACAAAGCAATATACCTCAATTCACAAAAAAGCACTAGTTTATCATCAAAAACCTTTACCAGAAAAGAAGACTAAAATATAATAATTAAGTAACAACAACAAAGAAGGACTAGAGCCCTGAAAATGTGATCCTGAGTCCAGTGAATGAGGCAGTTTTGTTCTAATGTTATTTCATTTTCTGATACCAAAGAGCCTCACCTAGATCCAGCAGCAATTTTTGTACCATCCCCATTAAAGACCACATGGTTTGCATTTGTGGTGAAGCGAGTCAATATTCCATCCGGAACTCCTTCAGGAAATGTGTGCACTTGAATAGTATTGTTAGATACTGCAGTGACCAATTTTCCATTCTAGAAGAAAAATTAAAAAAACACTGGTAAAAATGAACTAATTGGGAGTCCCTCAGTAGTTAAAAATCCTGTAAAAAACAAAAAATTTACAAATGTAATCCATGTTAAGAGAAAAATAATCACTTAATGTACAACTTTTCTGAAACAAGCTATTAGCAAGAAAAACTTATTTGCTCTCTTTAGAAAATTTAATTCCCCCTTCATCAGCCCAACTTTCAGCTTCTGATTTTTCTTGTACTTCTGCCAAGAAAAATAATTAAATAGTGTTTTATGGATTCCCAAATGTCACAAAAAAAAAGACTCTGACAAGAAAGCATAGCTCGTCTCAATGAGGGAACAGCACCATGGACACACTATCAGTGCTGCCCTATGTTCCAGAAAACAAGCATCAGATGTCTTTGTGGAACAGGGTGAAGTCTAAATGCAGAATTCACTGCTCCGTTTTTTTTAAGCACACCACATAGCAGGTGGGATCTTAGTTCCCTAACCACGCACTGAACCCAGGTCCCCTGTAATGGAAGTGCAGTAAAAACACCTGAATACATAGAAAATTTTAGGATCTGAATATGATCAGCAAACACTGTTGTTCTGCAGAGCTTTTAGCTAAGAATCATAAAAGGTTAAGGATCTGCCCTACCACCTTAATTTTTATTACTTATCCAGGAAGAATTAAGTCCTGATGGGCAAGACATAGTCTACCAACCCCACACACAATTTAAAGTATCATATGGTCAATTTATTAATTTATATTGAATAATAACTGCTGAAAAACACAAACTACTCAAGTTTGTTAATAAACTTACTTTACCCTACACCAATAGGTCTTAGCCATATTTGCATACTTGGGACCTCTCAGCTTATCTGCTGCATCTGCTCCCATTCTAATGGGAGAAGAACCTGGTAATACAATGGCAAGTTACCATACAGCAGTATTTGGGGAGATGTATCCATCTGTTCAAACAACAGTACAGACAATTCAAATTTGAACTGTGATAAACACCTCTGAGTTCAATAACTGGAACACTGGTGAAAAATACTGTTTATGCCTGTTTGTAACTACTGTATATAATTAAAAACCTACAAACTAAATTGATAATGTTGAAGATAAGCTAACAATAATTTAAATGTGAAAGCAAGAAGAGAATTAACAAAAAACTATAACCAACTCAACACAACACTGATGGTGCAAAGTGTTCTTTGGCCAAACTGTTAAAACACCAACTATTTATTTATGTGCATGGGTAGAAATTCTGCAACCTGGCTGTTCTTTACTTTGCAAAAAGATTTCTTAGTAGAATACTAAGCATCCTCAGTTATCTCCAGTAAAGAATCTTGGTAGTTCTTTAACACAACTTTAACTAGCCCTCTATTCATGTGAAAATGTTAAAATACATAACTACACTAATTCCCTTGCAAGCCCGGAATAAAGGCCTTGCTTTGAAGTCATTTTCAAACAAATCTATTAGGAAATCAACTCACTACCAGTAAATAATGTCAACTAGTAAAAACGAAAGAAAAAAAAAAAAAACCGTGCAAAGGATCAGAGCTGTGTTCTGGATCAGGTCAAGACTATTCTTTTTCTTGGTACATAGGGAGGAAGGAACCCCAGTAAAGGATGACTTGGGCCCACTGTGTTCCTTACTAGCCATTTGACCTTCCTATGAGCTTTGATTTTCCCAGAAAAAAAAGACAGTGTAAAATACTAGGCAAGTATTAACAATAGTTAACTACTCATAGATATATTGATACATCCCACTTTTACTATTTTGGAGGGTAGTACTTACTTTTTTCTGCTTTGTTCTCAATTAAAATATCTAATTATATTTTCCTTATAACCAATTATGCTTTAAATGAAATACATTGCAAAACTGTCAACGTTGCATGGCTATTTGGAAACATCTTTTCACTGAAGTATTGAGTTGGCCAAAAAGTTCATTCAGGCTTTTATTTTACGTTGTTATTGAGACAGCTAAAGCTTAGGCCGGTTGATGGGGAGTCCAAGGACCCTCAAGGAGGAGGAGGAGACCAACATTCTTTATACATTCTTTTGCCTTAAAGCCTCTAGCCACATAGACTCCATAAACAATACATCTTGGTCACGGATTGTTTTTTGCTTCTTTTTTTAACTCCATGTTAATTATTATAGTGGTAACCACATATTTTGTCTGAGAATTTGTTTTTCCCTCAAGACTGTTGTAGGAATACATCCCCCCTAGCTAATCCTGTGCTGGTGTTATCTCAAGATGTATGTTATGGGGGGAAAAGGTCCAACAGAGCTTTTACAACCTTGAAACAGTTTTTTAATTTATTCTTAGTGACAAATTAAAAGTATATAATGCTCTGCTCAAACTGATGACAAGGGTATTTTCTCTACCCCCTTCTGATGTCTATGTCAGAAACTTTCTCTGCTCCTTTTCAATAAACTTTCTTTGCCACAAGCCTTGAGTGATTTCTGTTATTTCCACGAGGGAATTCTTCTCCCCACAAGAGCCATGAGCTGGGTAGAACACGGCCTGCACTCTGTGGCTTCACCACATCAGAACTGATTTCGTCTCATTATGAAACCAGAATGAACTTTGAGGCCAAGCCTACACAGCCAACCCTACATGGCCATATACTATACTATAAATTCCATTCCTAAAGCCAAATATTTTAGCACTTAACATGGGACTTCCAGTGGGCTGAATGATGTTGATGCTCAGTCTCTAAGTTGTGTCTGACTCTTTGAGACCCCATGGATTGCAGCACACCAGGCTTCTCTGTCCTCCACTATCTCCCAGAGTTTGCACTGCTCAAATTCATGTCCACCAACTTTGTGAGGCTATCTAACCATATCATCCTCTGCCATTCCCTTCTCCTTTTGCCGTCAATCTTGCCCAGCATCACGGTCTTTTCCAATGAGTCCACTCTTTGCACCAGGTGGCCAAAGTATAGGAGTTTTAGCTTCAGCATCAGTTCTTCCATTGACTATTCAGGATTGATTCCCTTTAGGATTCACTGATTTGATCTCTTTGCAGTCCAAGGGACCCTCAAGTCTTCTGCAGACCATAATTTTTAAAGCATCAGTTCTTCAGTGTTCAGTCTTCTTCATGGTCCAACTCTCACATCAGTATATGGCTACTGGAAAAATCATAGCTTTGACTCTGTGGTCCTTTGACTATATGCCTCTGTTTTTGAATACGCTCTTTAGGTTTACCGTAGTTTTCCTTCCATGGCCACAGTCACCATTGCAGTGATTTTGGAGCCCAAGAAAAGAAAATCTGTCACTGCTTCCACTTTTTCCACTTCCATTTGTCATGAAGTGATGGGACCAGATGCCATGATCTTAAGTTTTTTTAGTGTTGAGTTTCAAACCAGTTTTTTCAATCTCCTCTATCACACTCATCAAGAGCTCTTTAGTTTCTTTTCACTTTCTGCCATTCCAGTTGTATGATCTGCATATCTGAAGCTGTTGATATTTCTTCCAGCAATCTTGATTCCAGCTTGGGATTCATCCAGCCTAGCATTTCACATGATATACTCTTCATGGAAGTTTAAGCATGGCGACAATATATAGCCTTGTTGTACTCCTTTCCTAATTTTGAATCAGTTGTTCCATGTCTGGCTCTAACTGTTGCTTCTTGACTTGCATACAAGTTTCTGAGTAGACAGGTAAGGTGGTCTGGTATTCCCATCTCTTTTAAGAATTTTCCAGATTGCTGTTATCCACACAGTCAAAGACTTTAGTATAGTCAATGAAACAGAAGTAGATGCCTTTCTGAACTCCCTTGTTTTCTCCATGATCCAACAAGTGTTGGCAATTTGATCTCTGGCTCCTCTGCCTCTTCAAAACCCAGCTTATATACATCTGAAAGTTCTTGGTTCATATACTGTTAAAGCCTAGGTTGAAGAATTTTGAGCATAACCTTGCTATGATTTAGCTCATATTTAATGTACAACAGTCATTTATATTTTTCTCCTGGGAAGACATTTTCTATCCTATATGACTATTTAAAAAAGAATATGTAAAGTATTTAAGACCATCTCATCTACGTTAATGAGTCTAGGTTTGAAAAATATATGAATTCTATAGAAAGATTATTTTTTCTATTCAAATACAATACACTTAACTCAAAATTCATCAAAAATAAAAATTCAGATACTTAGTTTGCAAAGTCTTTCTGAAAACACAGCTCCATTCTTCAAGGAACCTATATCTCATTCCCATATTTACTTTAAATAAAACATTAGAAATATGAAATAAGTCTATATCTTGAAGTTAATGAAACAGTCCTTTTTTCTAGTACAATTTCTCAAATTATGTGAATTAGTGAGCTAAAATTTTGAAAATATATTAATTTTCAAAGGAAAACAGGAACATTTAAAACTCTAAAGATAAGGTATAATTTCTTGCATATATTTTAACTGGCTCACTGTCACTATCCATTAATCACCTTTTATAAACCACTCAGATTTTACCTGTAAAAATTTTAGGCAAATTATGACATTATTACACATTTTAAAATATTATTTCATGAGAGAAATAAAAAAAATATATCTGCATTCAGAACTTGTATAAAAATATTTTTCATCCAAATATCACATGGCAGTGTCATTTCATATCAAATTGCTGTAATTGTTTTTAATACCTTTAAAGCACATGAATATGCTTTTTCTCCAACATTAATGGACTTAGGGTCATCATCATCCAAATCTTCCCAAATCCTCACATCACCATCACTTCCACAAGTTACAATACAGCTGTGAAGGAAACACACTCATTAAAAAGTCACCCAGTTTTAGGTTTATTAATTTTTTTAGAATGCTACTTTATCTTTTTAATTAAATCAAGGTTATCGCCAATATGTTTCCTTATTTTACATATATTAACCTCAATAACAAGGACTGTTAACCTCTCATTCTATACAATAAAATGTAAGTTTATGTTCTCTACAGTTTCTCCTTGGCATAAAATTATTTAGATATTTGCAGTAATGTAAGTTAGTGAAACGTGTAGTCACTGTCACAACAGGGACAGGGACCAGGTCTACTTTGCTTACCATTGTGCCTACAGCATAAAGCAGTCTCTGACAGAAGCTTTGATAAATATTGAATGAATAAATGGATGAATGCAAGAGCTCAATTATCTAAAGCTGATTATTCAAGTGGCTATCTGTCATCTTTCAAATCTTATTTTCTGAGTGATGTTATTCATTTGTTATGTCCTCTCTAGACACAACAGTAAATAAAACACAAAAATAAAATGGTAAATGGCAAAGAGTAGCCATATAAAAAACTATGGATGGGGGCTTCCCTGGTGGCTCAATGGTAAAGAAGCCACTTGCCAATGCAGGAAGACACAAGTTTGATCCCTGATCTAGGAGGAACCCACATGCAGCAGAGCAGCTAAGCCCATGCACTACAACTACTGAGCTGGTGCTCCAGAGCCCAGGAGTGGCATGTTGCAACTACTGAAGCCCATGCTCCTCAACAGGAGGGCTCCACAAAGAGAAGCCTGTGCACCACAACTAGAGAGTAGCTCCTACTTATAACAACCAGAGAAAAGCCCACACAGCAATGAAGACCCGGCACGGCCAAAAAGAAGAACAAAGCTATGGATGTGCAGAAGAAAAAAATTCATTTCCACTTGGAAAGTCAGAAGGGTTCATAAGAAAAGGACAGGTAGGACTGGATATGCTGAGATTGGTAAAAAGGACAGTTTCAAACAGACAATACTACACGAATCAAAATAAGAAATTAGTAAAGCATAGGGGAGTTTACATGGAGCAGGTATGCCAGGAAACTGAGGGGGAAAAAAGTAGATTGACTTTAATGCCAGAGTAAGGAGTCTGGATTCGGTTCTATAAGAAATAAATAAGAGGACTGTAAGTCTGTTTGCCCTGGACATTCTTGATTTATGCACCCAGCTGATTTGGCATTTATCCTAATTTTTTGCTTTAAAATATATTAGTAGCATTAAAATTTGTCCTGATTTTTCACTTTAAAACACAGTACCAGTTGTGTCAAAATTGGTGAATTCGACAGACTTCTTTTCCCTTTCAGTTTCTGCCACGATCTTGTTTGCAGTGTAACAAGTGCCATGAATAGAGTTCTCACCCCAACATGTAGGTAAATTTGCAAGACAACCACTGATAATCCATCTCTCCCTTTCCAACCCTTTCTTGATACAACATAACACCTCTTTTCAAAGACAACAGGTGTTAACTGATAAAAAAATTTTTAATGTTTTGTCACAAATTTTTTTACAAAAAAATTATCTTGAAATAGTTTTTGAATAGTAGTATGTTACAGATCTATTAAAAAGAATAATTTGCCAATCATTAAATAATTTTAAAAACTGTACTTTATTTTGAAACCCTTCTCCCCATTCTCAAAGGTGTCCTAGGTTAGATAATAAATGAAGAAATCCACTATAAGTTTTTAAGCAAAGGACTAATTCTACCACACCTTTATCCTCTCTCCCACAGCAGTGCTCTTTCCCTAATCTAACCACCCCTTTAACCCTGCCAGTGGGCCTCATGAGATTCATGGTCAGGCACCAGCAAAATCAGCTTTTTCTGAACATTCCTCTGAGAACACTGCTTCCTCTTCAGCCCTCTTAAGTGGTGGCTGACTTTTCTTTTCTATATCCCTCTGGGACCCCACATTATTACCCCGTCCATTCTATCGCCACACCCTACTCTCTCAGGAAAAAAAAAAGCTGGACCAGCTACAAATTCTTCAAGAGAAATCCCTGGTTCCCTAACGATTTTTAGCAGAAGGCTCCTTGTTATTCTCTAACACTATTGCAATTCTGTATTTTCAATATCTATGTAGATGAAACCTTCTGATACTTGATCTTGTCCTCCATCCCATCTCAGACTCAAATTTTGTCTTTATCAACACTGCAATTGGTTCATAATCTGTTNAGAAGGCTCCTTGTTATTCTCTAACACTATTGCAATTCTGTATTTTCAATATCTATGTAGATGAAACCTTCTGATACTTGATCTTGTCCTCCATCCCATCTCAGACTCAAATTTTGTCTTTATCAACACTGCAATTGGTTCATAATCTGTTTCAAGCATCTTAATCACTTATTGTTTCACCTTATACCCTTAATATCCTAACTCCAACAATTTAAAAATTCTATTATAATTCTATTTACAATCTAGTGAAAGTACCTTTTCACTGTTTCTCATTCCCTCAAATTCTCACATACCTCCTAATCTGGTTTAGATCCATACTGTCACTAAAATGAATTTTTTATGTTACAAATAAATCCTTTGGTTTCACTTCGTCTACCCGCCCCCTCCCAAAAAAACCCAACCCTGGTTAAACATCCAACTCACTGCCTACCAATAAATTTGCACTTACAGAACTAAATAGAACTGCAGAAAACACAGAACCAGATTATTTCATCCCAATCTAAATTCATAACTATTAATTTGAATTAGCCCTTTAGTGCTGCCCTGTAATCCAATTACATTTCCCTAGTTCATTCAACTTACCCTCTCTACTAACCATCTATCTNTGAATCCCCCTCCCACCTCCCACCCTAATATATGATTTCTGATTTCTCTTTTTTTGTTGTTGTTTTTTCTCAAAACTTTATCAAATGTAGTATTTGTATACCTATATATGTATATATATAGTATGTATAATATATATTAGAAAACTTATGAATTTTTGCCTAAAAAATTTATGACATTTTGATTCCACTTGTTTGACTAAGTATGTATAGAATGCTAGATTTCTAATTTACATTCACTCAAAACTTTGATATAGTTCCATTTACTCTAGCATCTAGTATTAGTGAAAAAAGTCTGTAAAGCTTATTATCTCAGTGATTTAAAAAATAATTCTGAATGAGGCTTGAAACTTCTAATCCAATTCTGAGAATATAAAGACATACTACGTTGTAAAAAAATAAATAAACAACATGTGACACAGCATTATAAAGCACAAATTTTGTTAAAATTTCATAAAATTTTATGCTACTGTCCATTATTTGTTTTCCTGCCTGATTCAAGATTCTACATTGTATTTAGTTGCATTGAGCAGCTTCCACTACATGCAACAAATTCTGATAAATTCTCTTTTCATTTGTATTCTGTTATAAATATTTTCTAATTTTCCTTGTTATGGCTTCTTAGATACACCCATCATTTAAAAGTGGACAATTTCCAAGTACATGGGGTTTTTTAAGTAACTTTGATATTAACTTCTCACTTAAATGCTTTCTTCTCTGCAATCACCCTCTTGTGCTTTTTTCAGTCTTTTAACTTTACTGAGGCTTTCAATGGCTTAAGTCAAAGGTCTTTCTTGGTAAATGCCACATTGCACTTGAAAATATGTGGGTTATTTTCAAATATCTTTTGATATTGACTTCTAACATAATCCCAGTGATAAGAGAACAGACTCTATACGATTTCAAAACCTTCAGACCATATAATTTTTGTACCTTGTTTTATGTCCCTGGATATGTTCCAGTGTCTCCAGTTTACAGTCTATGTGAACTTGAAGAGAATTTGTATCCTGCTGTTGTGTGAAAACTGTATAAATCTTAATTATGTTGAATTGGTTCAAAGTGCTTTTCAGGTCTACTATATACCTCTACTTTTCTGTCTATTCATCCTATTATTTTTTGAGAGTTTGATATTAAAAATCCAACTAAAAATCTTACTTTATCTACTTAAAAAAATAACTGTAACACATAAAGGAACTGTTATTTTGTTTTGTATTTTCCAACTCTGCTGTAAATGTTTTATCATAGTTTCATAATTAAAAAAAAAACAAACCCGACTTCCTTCCAAGGTGATCTCATCAAAGTTCATAGCGTTAAATATCATTTACATACTGACAACCCCCACACTGAGGTTTCCAGCCAGGACCACAATTCTGAATTTCAAGAGGTATCACCTAAAGATGCAGATTTCTATCTCAACCTTAAGTTTCTTCTCTGAGCTTTAGACCCATTTATCTAACTGCCAGGTGGCAATGGGGTTAAGAATCCACCTGTCAATGCAGGAGATGCAGGAGACACAGACTTCCTGGGTCAGGAAGATCCCCTGAAAAAGAAAACTACAACCCACTCCAGTATTCTTGCCTGGAAAATTCCATGGATAGGAGAGTCTGGCAGGTTACAGTCCATGGGGTTGCAAAGAGTTGGACACAACTGAGGGACTGAGCACAAAAGTACTAAATCTCCAGTTGGATTTCTCAACGAAATCTTACACTAATTAGGTTCAAATGCAAATTCACACTCTTCACTTTACAACTTCCATTTCAAATATGTTTTGCATCATTCCTGAATAGCCAATTACTTCCCCAAATATCCAGTAACGCAGTTTATCCCAAACATTTCCCTCTCCTTCATCCTTAGTATCTGATCCAGTCTGATGATTTTACCTTTTAAATACCTCCTGAATGCATTCTCTTTTCTCCATACCCATGTCCACTCTAGTCCAAGCTTCCATCACACTCAATGGAACTAATACAGATATCTCCTAATAGTCTCTCTACATCCACTTCTGCTCCTTTTCCATTTCATCCTGTATGCATCTTTTCAAAAATGAGACAGATCACATTTCTTTGCTTCAAATATTTAATACCTTCCTACTGCTTTTAGGATAAAAATTCGATTCCTTGAAAGAGCCCAGAAGGCCTTGAACAGGATGCCTACTCAATATCCTCACAAATTCAACTCTCATCAATCTCTGCAACACTTTAGCATGGCTAGCTTTCTTTCACTCCTTTAAGAAAAACGTGGTGGGCTTCCCCAATAGCTCAGCTGAATCCGCCTGCAATGCAGGAGACTCCGGTTCGATTCCTGGGTTGGGAAGATCTGCTGGAGAAGGGAAAGGCTACCCACTCTAGCATTCTTGGGCTTCCCTTGTGGCTCAGCTGATAAAGAATCTGCCTGCAATGTGGGAGACCTGGGTTCGATCCCTGGGCTAGGAAGATCCCCTGGAGAAGGGAAAGGCTACCCACTCCAGTATTCTGGCCTGGAGAATTCCATGGACTATACAGTCCATGGGGTCACAAAGAGTCAGACACAACTAAGCAACTTTCACTTTGACTTTCAAAAGCGCCATGGAATTAACCCCATTGGAACTTTTCAGTGTTCCCTCTGCCTCGAATGCCAATGTCACCCCCCACTACCACCATCATCCATCTCTTTATCCTTCTTAATGCCTACTCAGTCTTCAGATCTCCTCTCAAGAAGCACTTTCTCAGAGATCCCTCCCTTCTGAAACTAGGCCAGCTTTCCCCTCCTATATGCTTATCACTGTACATATCACTTAATAACTCTAACTGTAATTCTAAACGTATTTTTTGCGATTAATTTGTGTTCTCTTTCTGTCAATCTACAAAGACTTTAAGGTGAAGGAGGGAAAAGACTGTGCTTTGTTTGCACTATTGTATCTCTAGCACCCAGTGGAGTAGACATGCAATATTTTCTTGGTGAATCAATCAATACAGGAGTGACAGCAGAAGCCACCCAACTAGACAGTATGAATAGGAATTCAGAAAGCCAAAAGGGAAGCTGGGAGAGATATCCACACAGTGAGATATGGGGAAATCACTGTGGCTTATACATAATTTAACTTAAACTCTGTGCTACTTAGATCAACCTGTCTGATGGCTTGTCAAACACACACTGTACACCTGCTTCACCCGATTAAGAAAAGAATATGTTGAAAAGTTAAAATGGACTAATTGTAACTCAGGCGTTCAAATTAGAGCTGGGTGGCCATTGTGGATATGGTTTCATATACATTCCTGAATTGCTGAGAATCTGAATTTTCTGAACTGTATCAGATTCAAGGATACCACCAGCTGTTCTCAAAGCAGTATCTGCTAGCAGCTGCCAACTGTAACCTTATAACTATACAATCATACTGGACTCCAGCTAATCCTTACTTAACAAGCACCCTTACTTCTTGCCCACACCAGTCATAATTCTGACAAACTACTCATGCAGTTTTGCAATCTGGGCTGTTATAAGTCTCCCTCATTTTGTAGTTCAACAGAACAAAATTCAAGTGTTTCTTTAATCTGCATCTCCTGGACTATAAACTCTTTCCTATTCTGAGTATAGACTAATATAGATTATGCCCCTCCAAGGGACTAGAATAATCCTGACAAAATATCACAAATTAGGAATCAAGCAGAGGAAATAAACTGGGGGAGGAGGGAAGACTATCAAAAAATTTAGAGCAGTTTNAGTTTTTAGTTTGGCTCAAGTAAAACTCTTTCCTATTCTGAGTATAGACTGTTAATATAGATTATACCCCTCCAAGGGACTAGAATAATCCTGACAAAATATCACAAATTAGGAATCAAGCAGAGGAAATAAGCTGGGGGAGGAGGGAAGACTATCAAAAAATTTAGAGCAGTTTTAAAAAGCAAAGAGCATCACAAAAGGCCCTCCAGAAAGTTTGAATTAACCACTAAATTTGACAATCAGGCAGCTAGCATTCTGGCAAAATAACTAATAATGTGAGATGCATAAAGGGGGATGTGGGGGAAAGCTTGTATCTTTCCAATTCCTCTGGGAGTAAGATTTCACACTCCTTAGCTTTCTTGATATACTGAAACTACCATGCTGGGCTGAATGAACAGTAAATCTATGGACAACACATGTGCCATTTTGCGTTTCAATCTTATTTCTATCTGGATGAGCCATTTTACGCAGCACTAGCTACATGACATAGAATAATAACTAATATTCACACCTGAAACCTCCTTTTTTGGTTCTCAAAGTATCTTACCTCCCAGAATCATCAAAACAGACATCTGTGTGTCCCTCTGTGTGTCCATATCTCATGGGCTTCTGTGTGGCAGGCATTTTTTCGTTTACTTATCTAGAAATGTTTGATAAAAGTTAGTATTATTTTAAAGGACAGGAAAGCCGAGGGCTGATCGTAAAGAACGGAGGTCAGTCTGCTGCGGGACACGCCCTCGGCAGCCCCTTTTCCCCCACCCGAGGGGCGCAAACAGGATATAGCGAAGGGTCCATCCGACACTGACAGGAAGAGAACACGCTTGTATTCGATGGGCCGCAAGGACGAGGCCAGCGAGAGGGGCGACTCACCTAGAGGACCGAACTTCCACAGCCGAGCAAAGGCAAGCGGGAGCGAGCGCCGGCGCCGAACGCTTCCCGCGNCATCCGACACTGACAGGAAGAGAACACGCTTGTATTTGATGGGCCGCAAGGACGAGGCCAGCGAGAGGGGCGACTCACCTAGAGGACCGAACCTCCACAGCCGAGCAAAGGCAAGCGGGAGCGAGCGCCGGCGCCGAACGCTTCCCGCGCTCGGCGTGGCTCCACACTGCGCCTGCGCCGGCCCGCCCACTCCCAGCGCGGTCCAGACCCGGGACGCCGGGCGGTGGCGTCAGCGGCGCGCACGCCGCTCGGGAAAAAGCCGGTTGCTGGGGGAGTGAGGCAGAAAGGGAGGGAGCCGAACACGGAAGTGGTAGCCGTGCCGGCGGAGCAGGTAGAGGCGGTGAGTGTGATGCCTGCGATGAGAACCCGGCACCGCAGGATGGGGACTTGCAGACCGACAGTCGCCTCGTAGGATTTACATGAGGTGCCGGAGTGGCTGGGCCTCCCTTGTCCACCTCAGCGAATACCCAGAGTGATGGTGGTGGTGATGGCGGCAGTTACAAGGATAGCCCCTGTTAAACTGCGTTCCGAGAGGTGAGTGGGGGAAGGGTGGTTTCTGCTTGGCCTTGCCCTCGCGGGGTCTGCCTCTACTTTCCTGGCGCTCCTCACTGGCAGCCATATCCGGGTCCCTGAACGGGTCCAGCCTTTCCTTGGGACCGGGCTAGAGAATGAAATGTCTGGGCTTGTTCTTTAAAGAAAAGGAAGACGAGACCCTTTTCAAGCCTTTAATCTTGGCATCCTTGACGCCTTCATCTTGTCATTTCTATAGCGGTAAAGGAGAAAAGACCTAATCTCAGTTCACGATTCCTGGAGGTGCGACTTGTACATTAATGCTTGTTCTGTAGGATATTGTACATGTATCCCTTGAAGTAATTCGTGTTTCCCTATTCAGACTCCACCTAAAGTTCAATGAAGTGCATATCTTATATTTATAAAAGAAGAGCTAAAGTGTATTGAATACTTCATTGGATCCTTGCAATCTTTGCTAAGGTCTTGGTCATTAAATTTATGGTTTGGTTGGATCTTCACGTTCTCCATATTGGGAGACCGATCTCTCATGAAAACCTTGACAACTGGTATTTTTTTGTGGTACCCGCCTTCTAGTCTCAGTCGGAATTTGATTATGACATAAGTGAAACGTTTTTACTCTGTAGAGTTTTCCCCATTGTTTTTCAGTCTAGTTTCATTGGGGAAAGTTGCAAACACATTTAGACAAACCATGGTATTGTTCTTACCGTGTTGGCATTGTGTAAGGTGTTGCTTTAAGTACTAAGGCTCCAAATGAAGAGTGATTGGCTGAAAAGAACTTGGGATTTGTGGGGAAATAACCAACCTATTGTTTTTACACAAGAGCAAAAGATTCCTGAGATGATTCTTTCCGAGTGACTTAATTTTTGTCCGGAGATGTTTCATTGTTTAGATAGACCGATTTCTAGGGTTTTGTTTTTTTTTAATCCAAGTAAATATCATTGCATAGACTATGGGGTTCGAGACGAAGTCCGATAATATATCAATATATCATCATGAGATTTCAGTGTAGTACTTTTCAGAGCTCAGCATAAGAAGAATCTGCAAATTTGGAACAAGATTTGTAGGTATCAAATGCTCTAACTATAAAATCTGTAACACCATGTGACTTTAAAACTATGAATGGTGTTCGCGCTTCTCTCCTTTAACTCTGCCTTAGCAATCAAGCCATTTGATTCATAGGTTACAGAAAAATGTGTATATGTTTTGTTTTGGTTTTTTTACAGATTTAACATGTATGGAATAAGCTTGGACCTTAAAGCTAAACAAACCTAGATTTAAATTTTGACTCTCACAGTTACTCGTTGTCTGACCTTGAATATGCTTCTTTACTTTTTCTGAACGTCAGATTCCTCATCTCTAAAATGAAGATGACACTTATTTCCATAGAATTGTCATAGTACATAGAAGATACTCATGAATGTATAAAAGTAATTGTCTTGTGTTATTAATGGGGTACTTTGGGTGGGCATTTAATGGTTCATTCAAAATGGAGTTGTTTGAATCACTATTCAGTAAATTTTTTTGAACATTAAAAGGTGTATTCTTGATTTTGCCAAGGTGTTTTCACATTTCCATTTTTCAGTCAAATTTTAAAAACTAATTTTAATGTCTTCAATTAATTCATGATGTTGAGGGAAACAAACATTCAGATAATACATACAAGACAATAGTGTGGTAATGAAATGTGTATAACTTGAATCTTAGTAAAAATTGCCTGGTTATTTAAGATAATATAGATTTTAAAAAAGAAACCAATGTTGCTGTCTGCCACTTATGTGGCTGGCAGAGTTTTTCAAATGAATTTATCATAGCAGTGCATGTCTCATAGGAGTGGATAGCTAAGTGAACTCACTGAAAATGATGCCAAGGTCGAAGCTTCAACTGCAGTGAAGGTTAGTTAGCTTTGCTCTGTGGTGACCGTTCATACTACCCTTAGGCTCACAAATATTATTGTTTCAAGGACAATAGGGTAAGAAAACATGAGTATATTACCATTTTACTGTGGCAGTATGACCTATATAAATAATAATATCACATAATCTTTGTTTATCCAGGGGGCATATCAATATTGCCTTATGGGAGGAATGTTTAAAATTACTTTTTAATAAAATATGTATTAGATATAAAAATTATTAATCTTATGAAAGATAAGGTTAGAAGAAGAGAGTAATAACAAAACTGAGAACAGAGTTAAAAAAAATATTGAAGACAGTTTAGAAATCTGAAGATTTTTATATCTCTGAAAGTGTCAAACTTACCAGCCTATTTAATTTATTTTGGGGGTAAATAATACTTGCATATATATAAATTTTTAAGGTATTAAAGGGAATACAGTGAAAGACCTTCTCTCAACCTACCCAATTCCACTGGCTAAGGACAGCTAGTATTTGACTCCTCTGTTGTTACAATGACAGTGGATCCTTACCACAACAAAATAGATATAATCATTGTTTTATCAATAAAAAAAAAATCAAGGCTCAGTAAGGTGATGAGTTGTCCAAAGTCACACACCTAACCATGTGTCAGAACTAGAAATAGATCTTTTACTTCTGATCCAAGTAGTCTGCCAGACTGCCTCTGCAAGTCATAACTGTTGCCATAAAACTTAGAGTTTAGTTTTATCAGAATATGAAGGCAATTTTAAGTCTAGAATAACATTATGCTAGTTTGTATGTAAAACTTGTTACGTAGGCTTAAATGTAAGCATATATAATTATCATAAGGCCATGAAAAGAAGAATCTATGATCAGTTAAAAAAAAAACTTTGCCTACTATTTCTGTTGAAATTGATTTATTTACTAAGCTTGTAAGAAACTACAGATTTTTTATAATTGTTTCATTATTTATACCCATAATATTTTTAAAGAATTTGAAACTTAAAAACTTTTTTAAAAAGAGTATATTTAATATCAGAAGTAATAGAAAGAGCTTTATGATATTTCAGAAATGATGAAGCATCCTTAGCCTCAGATTTTTGAGATATGTTTTTGTGTGGATTTTCTAGCCTTTTATGTAGCCTGTGTTTCCTTTCATTCTTTTTCCTTATTGCCACTTTCCTAGCTCTTATTTTTTGAAATTAGCTTATTTTACATGGAAGGTTCTGAGAAAACAATATATTGCAGAATGTAATACATATTCTCATTAAGCTCAATGTATGCTATTTTCATACATTTTAACCCTGGCAGTAAAAACATGAGGCAGCTGGCATTATCCAGACTTAATAATGTGAACTCTGAAGCTGAATGAGATTTTAAAAATCAGGAGAGACAGCTAGTAAGTGACAAAGTCTGAATTTTAGATCATGCTTGATGATTTAGCAACTCATGCTGTTTCATCTGCACCATGCTTCATTTTTTAATATGATATAGTCAAAAATTAGATTGTTAATTTTTTAGGGACCTTTAAAATTTAAAAACTTCTCTTTAGACCAAATTATACTCATAGGAAGAAAGACTGCAAGGAAATTGGCCAAAATGTCTAAATTGATTACTTCTAGGTAATTGAATTACCATCTTTTCCCCTCCTTTTTGAACCTGCCTGAATGTTTCCTATATTTTATAATATGCATATATTATTATTATAATTAAAAAACTATAAATTGAAAGGACAAAATACATCTGTACAATGTAATTTATTCTCTGAGAGTCACAATCAGCTATCTTAAGCTTCTAAAGATTTCTAAAATCCTGTTAAGGTTCTTGTGCTTTTAGAAGTTTGTAGTGCCAGCCCTTAGTTTTCTGTTCCCTCTTCACCCTAGATTAACCCTCTTCAGTGACTGGTCCTAGACATTTCTCTTTAGCTTGCATACCCATGATGTACATTCATCTTAATGTATTGAGTTAATGTTAATGTTAACAAGTTAATGTTTCTCCCACAGTTTATTCCACAAAAAGGGTTTACTTTGAGTTAAATATAGGAAACTGTGGCCTAATCAGGTTTTTTAACCTTTTGCTATCTTTCAGTGGGGAAGTGATTTCCAAACTTGTTTGATAATGAAACTTCCAATTCTATAGAACACATATTAATACCTTTTAGCATGAGTGTACACAGAAGTTCAGATTGGGGCACACTGGTATAAGCAAAATGTAGGAAATTAAGTGAAGAACATTTGGAGAAGGGAAGAAAGGGTATGCTGCTGCTAAGTCGCTTCAGTCATGTCCGACTCTGTGCAAACCCATAGACCACAGCCCACCAGGCTCTGCCGTCCCTGGGATTCTCCAGTCAAGAGCACTGGAGTGGGTTGCCATTTCCTTCTCCAATGAATGAAAGTGAAAAAAGTGAAGTCGCTCAGTCGTGTCCGATTCTTAGCGACCCCATGGACCGCAGCCTACCAGGCTCCTCTGTCCATGGGATTTTCCAGGTGAGAATACTGGAGTGGGTTGCCATTGCCTTCTCCAAGAAAGGGTATAGTGGTGCCAATCAGTGTGTGTGTTTATTTGTGTTTTGTTTTCTCTTTTTCCAAATCAGTTAAGTCCCCTGAGCCATGGCTTATTAGCATTGAAAAGGAGGTACTTTAAAATATTTACTGGAAAATGAGTGCTTTTGTAATGAGAAAAAAGCACTTTTATAGTTCAGAGATGTTTCTCACTTAAACATTTGAAAGAAACATTTTCATGTTTATTGATTAACATTCTGAGGAATTTATCTGTTGTGTACTATCCAGTATATTCCATTTGTGGACTCTTAAGTGTTTCCTTAGAATCCAACTCAGATATTAGCCTGTGATCAAATATCAAGGACTCTGACCCACAGAATCCAATTTAAATATCATGGACTATGATCAGAATGTATTCAAGGAGTTTTGGGACACATAATAGCAGGTAAACTTTGAATAATAGATTTAATAAGGAAATTACTACCAGAATAATACTTTATCTGTGAATTCTTTATATAGTATGGTAAATTATTCTTTATAAGGTCAAATTTAATACTTAGATGAATTCTGGTCTTAAGTAGACATCAGCATTGTGGACATAGTAGTTCAATGACTAATTAATATATAGAATAATCCTGTGTTATCTAACATCATAGAGAATACAAATGAAGTTTCTAGATAAATGAAGTTTAACCCTTTATTTACTAACTTTTACAACAGTTTTCAATGGAAATTTGAATTAAAATTATCTTTCCAGCCTTATTCAAGAGAACTAACTAAATGTCATTTAAATCTGTTGTTAGTCTAGGATGGTCACTTTGGGTATTCAGTCTTTTATCACTATCTGTCCAGTTGATTGTAGAATCTGGGATCAAATGGCTAGTGAATCTGGGAACTTGATTTCTTGAAAAAGGCTTTTATATCAACTTACTTTAGACACTTGCCACTTCCTCATTAAGAAATAATAATTTTAAAAATGTCACTGTGTAGTCCCCAAGGTATTGTAACTTAGATGCCTTCATAAAAAATTAATTATTGAATCAAGAGTCAAAGCAATCTTCTCCCAAGTGGTTCTTTCACTCTCTTAAAAAAAGAAAAGCTTCTTTGCAGTTACTAACAAAGACTGTTGATGTTTCAACATTTTTCGAGATATCATCTTTGATTTCTATACTACATAAAAATGGTAGTAAAGCCACTTTTTTTTTTCATTTTGTATCGCATCTTCTACTTCATTTTTACAAAGTTTACGTAAAACTCCAACTATTAATGATGGGGTTGAGGGGACTTATTCAGATTCAGAACCTTACACTGTTTTTTAACATTCAAACTTTATGTGTATAGACAAACGTTTGGCAAGACACCAAAACGTTTTTTTAAACTCATTTTTACTCTTTAAAAATAAATTTTTTTCACTAAAAATTAATGTTATTTTTATTGAGAGAAGTGTAATTTTGTGAATTTTGGTTTAATGCAACTTTCAGAAGAGATTAGATCTTCTGCCATGTGTTTAAGTGTAAAGATGCAAGAGTTTATATACAATACATTTTTATCATTATTGTAACAAAATCATGTAATAGTGAAGGAAATTCTGAATATTTTCTTTTTCCAAAAAGATCTCTCCATAGCCTTTTTTTTAAAAGTAGTTACTTTCTCAGTAGTCATTCTGATGTTACCTGAACCATGAATAGCCAGTTAAATATTTGGTTTTGCCTTTTTTCTTAATATATCTGCCAAGTAACTTCTCAGAGCTGCTTATTATCCCAATAAAGGTAACTTCTCAGAGCTGCTTATTATCCTAGTAAAGGTCAACAAACTAAGAACACTTGTCATTTTGAAAAAGAAAAATACATAACTTGTCTTATAATATTAGCAACCTAACTGTGGGAAATTCTTAAAGAGATAGGAATATGAGACCACTTTACCTGCCTCCTGAGAAATCTGTTTGCAGGTCAAGAAGCAAGTTAGAACTGGACATGGAACAAAGGACTGATTCAAAATTGGGAAAGGAGTATGTCAAGGCTGTGTATTGTCACCCTGCTTATTTAACTTATATGCAGAATACATCATGCAAAATGCCAGGGTAGATGAAGCACAAGCCAGAATCAAGACTGCCGGGAGAAATAACAATAACCGCAGATACGCAGATAATACCACCCTTATAGCAGAAAGCAAAGAAGAACTAATGAGCCTCTTGATGAAAGTGAAAGAGGAAAGTGAAAAAGCTGGCTTAAACCTCAGTATTCAAAAAAATAAGATCATGGCTCATCACTTCATGGCAAATAGATGTGGAAAGATAGAGAGATAGACTTTATTTTCTTGGGGTCCAAAATCACTGCAGATGGTGACTACAGCCATGAAACTGAAAGATGCTTGCTCCTTGGAAGAAAAGCTATAACAAACCTAGACAGAGTATTAAAAAGAAGAGCCATCACTCTGCCAACAAAGGTGCGTCTAGTCAAAACTATGGTTTTTCCAGTAGTCACATATGGATGTGAGAGTTGGACCACAAAAAGGCTGAATGCTGATGAATTGATGCTTTTGAACTGTGGTGTTGGAGAAGACTCTTGAGAGTCTCTTGTACTGCAACGAGATCAAACTAGTCAGTCCTAAAGGAAATCAGTCCTGAATATTCATTGCAAGGACTGATGCTGAAGCTGAAGCTCCACTACTTGGCCACTTGATGCAAAAAAAAGCCAACTCGTTAGAAAAGACCCTGATGCTGGGAAAGATTGAAGGCAGGAGGAGAAGGGGACGACAGAGGACAAGATGGTTGGATGGCATCACTGACTTAGTGGACATGAGTTTGAGCGAGCTCTGGGAGATGGTGAAGGACAGGGAAGCCTGGTATGCTGCTGTCCATGGGGTCACAAAGAGTTGGAAACAACTTCAGTGATGGAACTCTGCCCTGAGATAACTAGCAAACTTTGTGTTATAGAATTTCCATGGTCTTGTCTATTCACAAAGTATTGTAAAGATTCTCTTATGTAAGATAATATAATCCACAAATGTATTCCAACAACATGGATGCAGTTTTGATCCACTAAAAGTGCACAAAGAAATGGAGAGGGTTGCCATCAAGTACTTAGCTTTTTGGAGCTCCCACTCCTCCCCCCAGAACAGCACCTCATTAGACAAGTACCCATCTCACAATGAGTAATGGGAACATTGCCAATCATATATTCAATATTAATAGAGTTTTCTAATTTTTAGACAAGTATAAATAGAAGTTAAATTTTCTTCCTGCTTTGAAGACTACAACATTAAGTGACATTCTGGCCAATATATCGATATGGTAAGTAAGTAAGTGTTAGTCGCTCAGTCATGCCCAACTCTTTGCGACCCCATGGACTGCAGCCCACCAGGCTCCTATGTCCATGAGATTTTTCTAGGCAAGGATACTGGAGTGGGTTGCCATTTCCTTCTGCAGGGGATCTTCCCAATCCAAGGACTGAACCCACGTCTCCTGCACTGCAGGCAGATTCTTTATCCACTGAGCTACAAGGGAAACCCATTGATATGGTATATTTTACCAAATATATCTTTTTCCATAACAGTTTATAAAAAGTGGAACTTCTCAAGCATGAACTGAGTCTTCTGTTAAAAGAATAGCTATGTAAAATTTATATAAGGCTATAGTGCTTAGATACCAAAAGATAACCAATCAGAAGATTTTCTGTGCATTAACTCAAGTACAGGTATGGAAAATTCATCTAGGACAGTGGTATTTTTCACTTTATTTTTTGGATACCTGTAGCATTAGTATATATAAGAACAATTAACCTAAAATCCAGAGATACTTGATTGATTACTCTTATTATGTACAGGTTGGTAAGCCTTGCCAAAATAAATCTGTTAGCATTTAAACTTGTTTGGAGTGAGGCTGGAAGTCAGTTCTCTGGTGGAAAACGTCAAATTGTTCTTAGCTTCATACTTCATAGTCTGTTGAGTTTTAGCTATGTCTAGCTTATTAATCTTTTTTTTATTTTGAAAGATTAGCTGTCATCCTGAAAGTTATATGTGCTCATAAACTTTATAGTTAGCATTGGACTAGAGACAGAGGTATTTCAGTGATTTCTTTACTTATGAACTATTTCTATAAAACTGTCTTGGGTTCTATAATAAAACAACATATGTAATATCTGTTTCTTTTTAAAAAAAGAAATATGTTAACCTTTATTGTATACTTGCTCCATTTAGAATCTGAGCTACATATGTATTTTACAAACCTTATTTCTTTTAATTCCTACCAGCCTAATGAAATATATAACATCAGTGTCTCCATTTTACAGATGAAGAAACTGAGGTTTTAAGGTCATATGGCTAGTACAAAATCTATTTTATTTCTTATTACTTTCATGGTTACTTTTTTCCTCCAAGTCCTTTGTGTTTTAGTAACTTGTTTATTTTAAAGGCTTTCGTCAAAAGTCTAGTGTCATAATCTAGAGTAAATGAAGCACAACAATGCTGTCTGAAAGTATAAGTAAGTAGGCATGGCTTATGGATGGATGAGCCTCACAGCATGCCTGGGTGACCCTCCAGCTTTTTATTGGAGGATTTCCAGTTACCAGAATCTATAGATCTTTTCTCTTTGGTTATTCTGTTTCTCCAGTTTAGTATTGTCCAGTCTCTTATTAGGGAGGTGTAAGTTTGACCACTGGAATTCTGGAAGCTGGATGGAAGAATGGAGCGGGAAACTTTCTGATTTTAGTCCCAGGCCTTCCATTTATCCTTATTATGCCTGGTATCCAAAGTCTTGAGCCTTTCTGGTTCAATTTTTCCAAATAATAAAATCCTATCTCCTCTAAGTATAAGAGTAAGAACCAGAGAGATCTAACTGCCCTAACACAAATTTTCAACCTGCTTCCCTATTTTTCTGACCTGTTCTCCATACATACTTTCTGTAGAATCTGGTGCCTCTGAGTGTCCTGGACTTTGCCTGCTCTGTTGTCTTCTCATCAACATTGCCTCTGTGCCTGGTGTCACCAACCTCTCCACTGCTGAGTCAGTCATTGCTCCTCTGTTTGTTTTCTGTCCTTGTATTTTGTCACTCAGGTTATAGATACGTGATAGTTTCATTGAAGATGAGATTTGTGTTTTTATTGCTCATTTTCCCTTGTTTTGGGCTGACTTCTGAGAGAAAGGTGGAGCAAAAAGGTTTTCACTTAGCCATTGTTAACCTGTATCATTATTTCTTTTAGAATTGGAAAAAAACAAACCTATTTTCCTTTTGAGGGGAAATCAGCTATTCATTAAGAAATTTAATATGGGTAGCAGCAGTTATAACTAAAGAAAGTATTGGAATCACTAGAAGAGTTTATAGGAGACTTGGTTGTTTTTGAAGAGAGTGATGGAAGCAGACCCTGGTAAAGGTGGGAATGTCATCAAGAGCAGAGGTGTGGAATTAGCTCTGATAACAAATAAAGGAAGATGAGCATGTTTATATGCAGTGGAGTAAAGTTGACCTTAGAATTAATAATCTGCTCTTTTGATATTTTTAAAGTAAATAAAAACACTAGATATTTTAAATTTCTTAATGAATAGC
>SJYV01016942.1:41101-157126 GCA_006410875.1 Neotragus pygmaeus | reverse complement strand
GTGTATAAGAGACAGCACTAGATATTTTAAATCTTACATAATATACTTTTCACATTATCACATTGAATAAAAAAGTTGAAAGTATGTAGTATTAACAAAAAAATATCTGCTTGGGGCTCCTATTTAATTTTTTTAATCTTGAAAAGTATAAGCTCTTAGTAATAAGAGACTCTTCTGATCAATGTAGCTTCTGCCTGTTTATTTTTGTTCAGTGGAATTTAGTCAATGAACAACCAAAGCATACTGCTAAATTTAATTTGGTATACTAAGTGATGATGTTTCTTTCAAATTTAGATTTTAAAATACTTTTTCTCTGTGAATTTTAAATGATTATGTACCAGTGAGCTCACCAAATCAAAATAATAAGTATAATCACCTGATGCTATTCTTTGTTTAGTAATCAGGTACTTTATATGGCAAGGGCTTCCCTGGTGACTCAGTGGTAAAGAATCTGCCTGCCAATACAGGAGGTGCAGGTTCGATCCCTGGGTCAGGAAGATCCCCTGATGAAGAAAATGGCAACCCACTCCAGTATTCTCGCCTGGAAAATACCACGGTGGGCTACAGTCCATGGGGTTGCAAAGAGTAAGACACAACTTAGCAACTAAACAACAACAACTTTATATGGCAAGCCTTTATCATTAGTTCATACCTTTAAGCCCATCCCAATCATATTTGCCACTGCAGATGCTTATTTCCAAACACTACTGCTATGAAAATGGATTCTGGTAGCTTTCAACATTTACCTGACTGTTGGGATGGTTGAGAATATTGAGTACAACTGATTTTCTTAATCACAAAATTCAATATCCATTTATAAAATACTTGAGATTATAGAATCCCTCCCCTGAAATTTGGACTTAAATCTTATTCCATCTAAGAATAGCTAAGTAGTTTTTATCTATGACCAATNTGCGGAGGTCAGCGCTGCCTGGCGGTGGTAACAGAAGCCACATGGGGGATGGGGCAGCGGAAGGAAAGGGGGAGGGGGAGGGCCCCAGCCCTCGGAGCTGGAGCAGATGGCGAAGAAAAGGAGCTTGTTTGCCTTGCCGGGGGCGTCCGGTTCCAGTACAAGATGGAAGCTTCTCCAGTCTTGGGTGTTTGCTTACATACAAGCCCATGTGGGAATGTGTGTGTGGGTCACCCCCTTTGTGCTGGAAGTGCTGGGGCCTGCTGGGGATCCGGTTGTTGCTTACCTTCCTGAAGGGCTGTCTGTGTCTGAGCCATGAGCTCATCCTGGGCAGGGGCTGTGACACCCCCCGCCCGAGGCCCTGCGTATCCTGGGTGTGCGTCTACCCATCCGGCTGAGTGGCAGCTGGACCCAGGAGACTGGAGGACAGGAGAGTCCGTGTCTTCCTCGCCGTCCTCCTCGGCAGAACTCTGCAGGTCTCCTCTAAGGCTCTCTGGGGCAGGGAGCCGTCTCTGCATTTGGACCCAATTCTAGAGGCCTGAGAGCTTAGACACGGTCTCTCCTGCCCACTGCAGTTCCTGGAACATCCTCGATGACCAGTTACAATGGCAAAGCCTTCATTCATGCTTACTCTGTGCCAGCTGATCTTCTACCTGTATATCAACTCATTTATTCCCCACAGTAACCTACAGGTTGTGCTGTGCTAAGTTGCTTCAGTTGTGTCCAACTCTTTGTGACCCCGTGGACTGTAGCGCACCAGGCTTAGCTGTCCATGGGGATTCTCCAGGCAGGAATACTGGAGTGGGTGGCCATGCCCTCCTCCAGGGGATCTTCCCGACCCAGGAACCAAGCCTGTGTCTTCTTACGTCTCCTGCACTGACAGGTAGCTTCTTTACTACCAGCGCTGCCTGGAAGGACCCACAGATTAGGTGCTGGTATTATCTCCATTTTTCAGGTAGGGAAGTTGAGGCACAGGAAGAAGTGATGGATGTATTTGTGGCAGAGATTGTAGTGATCGTTTCCCTAGCGTATACTTGCCTCTGAATTCATCCAGTTGTATCCATTAGATATGTACGGCTTTTTGGGTTAAAGGAAAGAAAAGTGGTGGTCTGCAGGCCTCGCTGTCATTGGATCCCCGGGGTCCTGCTGTGAGGTCTCTCCTGGAGAGGAGAAAAACTTATTCCGAGGAACTCTAACCAAAAGCTCAACCATCCCACCACAGACCTGATGAAAAGAAACCATTCTAGCAGGAAGACTACAAGCCATTAGTCTGCAACTTTGTCTCGTGTGACCGCCCGTTGGGTGGGCTGCTTCCTACCATCCTGCAGCTTGTGATGGCTGTAATTTTCTGTCGCGATCTCATGGTGATGCCCACCTGTAGGAGTGCCTTAGCCGGGCCAGCCCTGCGCCCGTGCTCCCGGGACAGACAAGGTGCAGATGGAAGGCCCTCCTGGGGGGCTCCGTGGGAATCGCCTGTCTGTAGAGGTTCCTGGGAGGAAAGGCCTTTCGTCAGTGGGACACTGGGGGAATGGCTCTGCAGAAACAAACCGACACTTGAAAAAGCATCTCTCTGCCGGGCGCCAGGGGAGAGGGGCCGTTCTTCTCCGGTGATCCTGTCTCTTTTTTTGTGGCCGACGCTGCGGTGCCTGGAGGACTTGGGCAGAGCAGCGGCATGAGAGGGGAAAGGTGAGGGGAAGGTGGCTGCCCGACGAGGGGGACATCTGCCTTCAGTCATAGTGGAGAACAAGGCAGGGCTGAGGGATTGCCCTCCACCCGGCTTCTCCGGAGGCTGCCGCCTTGGGGTGGGGTCTCAGCCCTGGGGTCGTGCACACAGGGCCTGCTGGAGAAAACCTTCTGGAACTTAGCTGTGTTCACATCCTGCCCTGGCTTACAGACTGTTCCGAGGGCTCCCCTGTCCTCAGGCCAAGGCTGGAACCGCATGGCCCCGCCAGCACCACGCAGCCCTTTCTCTGGCAGTTCTAGAACCTCCAGGCTTTTGCAAATGCCNGCCTGGAGAATCCCAGGGACGGGGCAGCCTGGTGGGCTGCCGTCTGTGGGGTTGCACAGAGTCAGACATGACTGAAGTGACTTAAAAATTAAATTAAATGCAATGTTAATGACACACACTTAATGATCTTTATTTTTTTTCCCTTAGATACATCCAGAAAGTACCCAGAAGAAACATTCTACTGGAAAAACTGAAAAAGCATTATTTATAACAGTGGAATTTGTGCACAGTTTGTTAAAATGGCAGAAAATAGTGAAAGTAATAGTAAAAATGTAGATGTAAGGCCCAAAACTAGCCGGAGTCGAAGTGCTGACAGAAAGGATGGTTATGTGTGGAGTGGAAAGAAGTTATCTTGGTCAAAAAAGAATGAAAGTTGTTCAGATGCTGAAACAGTGAGTGCTGTAGAGAAAACTGAAGTTCCTTTAAGGAGCCAAGAAAGGAAGCACAGCTGTTCATCTATTGAGTTGGATTTAGATCATTCCTGTGGGCATAGATTTTTAGGCCGATCTCTTAAACAGAAACTGCAAGATGCTGTGGGGCAGTGTTTTCCAATAAAGAACTGTAGTAGTCGGCACTCTTCAGGGCTTCCATCTAAAAGAAAAATTCATATCAGTGAACTCATGTTAGATAAGTGTCCTTTCCCACCTCGATCAGATTTAGCCTTTAGGTGGCATTTTATTAAACGACACACTGCTCCTATAAGTCCTAAATCAGATGAATGGGTAAGCACAGACTTGTCTCAGAGCGAATTGAGGGATGGTCAATTAAAACAACGAAGAAACATGGAAGAGGTCAGCTGCTTCTCACATACCAGTGTTCAGCCTTGTGTCATAACCAGTAACAATTCTTCGGGTAGAGGTGGTCCTGGGACTGACTCCATAGTGAACCTGGCTTCAAATAACAGCATAGAAGATAGTGATATGGATTCAGATGATGAAATTATAACACTTTGTACAAGTTCCCGGAAAAGAAACAAACCCAAGTGGGAAATTGATGAAGAAATCCTGCAACTGGAAACACCTCCCAAGTACCATACTCAGATTGATTATGTCCACTGTCTTGTACCAGATCTCCTTCAGATCAATAATAATCCATGTTACTGGGGTGTTATGGATAAATATGCAGCTGAAGCTCTACTAGAAGGAAAACCAGAAGGCACCTTTTTACTGCGAGATTCAGCACAGGAAGACTATTTATTCTCCGTGAGTTTTAGACGCTATAGTCGTTCTCTTCACGCTAGAATTGAACAGTGGAATCACAACTTTAGCTTTGATGCACATGATCCTTGTGTCTTCCATTCGCCTGACATTACTGGGCTCCTAGAGCATTATAAGGACCCGAGTGCCTGTATGTTCTTCGAACCACTTTTATCCACTCCTTTAATTCGGACTTTCCCCTTTTCCCTGCAGCATATATGCAGAACAGTTATTTGTAACTGTACAACTTACGATGGCATTGATGCCCTTCCAATTCCTTCTTCCATGAAATTATATCTGAAGGAATATCACTATAAATCAAAAGTTAGAGTACTCAGGATTGATGCACCAGAACAACAATGCTAGAAAAAGGGTAGGAACAAGGGAGTGGCTATGTATGTATTTTCATTTAATATTTTATTTTTCTTATTATACCACTTTGAATTTTTCTACAAGGGCAGTTGAAGTCCAAAATAAACTTCTGCCCTAAATTTTACTTCCAGATCAGTTTATTTTTCTTAGGATACAGTCATTGTTGAACAATAATAATTGTTACACNATGCTAGAAAAAGGGTAGGAACAAGGGAGTGGCTATGTATGTATTTTCATTTAATATTTTATTTTTCTTATTATACCACTTTGAATTTTTCTACAAGGGCAGTTGAAGTCCAAAATAAACTTCTGCCCTAAATTTTACTTCCAGATCAGTTTATTTTTCTTAGGATACAGTCATTGTTGAACAATAATAATTGTTACACACTAGGGGTTAATTTTTGACCAGGTTTGGTTTTTGTTTTTACCATGTAGATTGTATACTTAATTTTTTTCTTTTCTTAATTGCAACTTAAATATGATCCAGGGATATTTGAAGTTTGTAGGCATTGCAAACACATTTAAATAATCTGTATTTCATACTTTTCTTTAAAAATAATTGTTTCTTTTCCTACATATAACATATAAAACGCTTCGTTAACCTATGTCATTGGCATTGCTATACATAAGATACAGTTTCCATATCATCCTTTCATTTGTTTTAAAAGCCTTCAGTAAAGCTGTGTGTTTTGTAATTCACTAATAGGGATGTTAAAATTTAACAAAATGGCTTAAAATCAAACTTGATGTGTTTTCATTTTAAATATTAATTGTAAAGCTGAATTCTAAATCTGATTAATCAGGTCAGTAAGAATCAAATGAGGACATGATATCTTAGGGGTGAATTTATTCTTCTGTAATGTGGCATGGTCATTTATTATTCCTTGAATAGATCTTTCTCTCAAACTTGGAAGAGTTACCATCTTCAGAACATAAGTATTGTTCCCTTCTCACTGGAAGCTTTAAAAATAATGATACTACTATTAGGAATAGTAATTACTAAATAATAAAGCAACTGGGGTTTTTTCTGTATTGACTTATGAACTGTTGCTTCTGCTTAGCTCTTTTTTAGAAACAGCCTGTTACTTTGGAGAGATGCCACAGTTTATAAACAGCCACAAATTTCCATTGGTAACCAAAGAGACCTAAGTAGTTTTCTATTATTTTGAATTGAGCTTGAATAACGATTCAAGAAGTAAACATGGAGCTTAGTATTCAGGGAACTTAATCTTCAGATTTTAGGTAACTATTCCTGTTTTCAGAACTAACATATCTTTAGTATGGCTTCAGAAAAAGGAAAACATTTTGAGAGCTATATTGCTTATGCCATACTGAACAATACTGGGCACTGGGTATAATATTTTTAAGTTTAGCATCTCAAGAACAGAGAAGCATTTTGTAGAAAACATTATCCCAATATAATAAGATAAGTGATGGCCTATTTAACTTTTCTTTTTTAAAGAATAAATTTCCTAGACAGTTATTTCTTCTGGTGAGTTGTCTACCCCTTTGTACAAATTAACATTTTTAATACAGTAAATTGATCTCTTGATGCTAGTTTATCTAGTAGGAAGCTATTTCTACCTGGATTGAAAGAACTTTGACTCAAATTTCCCATTTAGAATAGATGTTTCTTAAGTATTGCTTTTATGTCGAAGTAGCATTTCCCTTTCCTACAGTTCTGCTGTTAGCATAAAAATGGCATTTAAAATTAATTGCTTTAAAATAAGTTTTTAGCAGTTATCACAAAATTGAACAAGAAAATCTCTTACCATTATCTTCTAGCATCTTTTTTTCTCAAGTGATCTCAAGATTGTCTTGGTTCCAGTGAGGGTTAGCTACTAAAATAGCACCTCTCTGAGCAGTGATGAGGCTCAGGATAACATCAGTGTCAGGATAAATATCTCTTCTAAAGATGATATTTCCCTTTTACAAAAGTTGGACAGTCTCATACTACCTCATCTTTATTGTGGCGCTTTTGTAGATCACTGAGAAGCTTATCTTATTTACCAATATAACGCTTCCTAAACATCCATCTTTGGTGAAGAAAATTAACAGTATGGTTAGACTCTACCCATAATTATAGTTTTTTATCAGAATTTGATATTGAGGCTTTCTGTTTCTATGAAACAATATTGTTTTAAATATTTTTCTTTTAAAGATAACTTTTTATCAATACAGAAAAACCTAAAAAGGAATGATTAGCTAATGAATATTCTGTTAAAGGTAATTTTATAAAGAAAAAGAAAATATGCTGTCTTTTATAATGGTAAAAATTAGTATTTATATGAAAATCAAGATCTAAGTAGCCTTTCATATATTCAAACTGGTTGCTTGTGATATATTTTCTCTGGCTTTCTTATTTTTTCAACTTCAAGGTATTGATAGCTGTTAACATTTTCAAAATACTGCCATTTATATAGCCTTGAAGTAGATGATCTAATAAATGAGAGCAGGAAAGAGACTCATTTACTCTGAAACAGTTTGTATTTTTTCCTTTGGTATTTGCTACAGTGAAAAGAAATCGGGAAAGTAGAAATGTAAGATTTGAGAAGGGAATCGATTACCATGAAGGAAAAAGAAGAGTAAGAATTCTTTAGAGCATGAAGGGATTGGAATTTAGAAAGGTTAAGTCTTTCTCAGTGACTTTTTGAGGACACATTTGAAAGAGCATTCAGCATTCAGAAATTAACTCATTAAAAATATACTTACTGGAATTATGTGTAAGTAAATGAGTATAAATTTTGAGAGGAACAATGTGGGGAAATATATACATAAATTTTGTAGCTAAGTTGGACACTGAACATTTGAAAAGTGTAAATTTCAGAGTCGGAGAAAGCATTCAGCATGGTGAAAATGTAGTGCTTACTGTTGAGAGAGGATGGGGTTAAAAGAAACAAGATAAAATATTAAAATTAAGAATTTAGGCATCACCTCAGGGGAAAGCCTTGACAGTGAAAGGGAACTACTTAATCGCTAATAGCTAGTCTGGACCAGACACTTAAATGCGCTTTGGGAATCATCCTGCACTAACCAGGAAATAAACTTGATTTTTCTATTTCTCTCTGAAGCTTTCAAGAGTACCCCCAAGCCTGCCTCCCCTTTTTTTAAGCTACAGCATCTTGATTCATACTGTACTTCCCGAAACATGCTGAATGGATTTTTTTAGGTTACCTGAGCATTTTTGTATGAAGAATTGTATCTGATCTTTCTATAACTGTGCCATTCACTTAAATAATTCATGGAATGGTTTAATTTAAAGGAAGACCTAATAGGAAGAAGATTAAAGGAAGCTTTTAGTCAGCCTGTGGCTAGATTTATTGATTTGGTGATCAGACTTGTGTTCTTTCCTGAATTTCAGCTAATGGCAAACTGTGGTCAAAAAATGGCTTTCAGTTAAAGTTTTGACTTCTTATTGTAAATAATATAAAGAATATCTAAGTAATTAGAAATCCTTTTTAAAAAGTAGAGCAAATGTGGCAAATAGGATTCATCATTATACTAATTCCATTTCTTTTTATAAGAAAAACAAACCATTATTATTTATTCATGAGCCAAAGCCATTAAGAAGATAAATCAAGTTATCAGCTTCCTGTCTCTCTGAAATTTGGATCATTTTATAGATCCATGTAATAGAGAGCTTCCTTCCTATGAAATGAAAATCTTGAGACCTAACTCTTAGACTCTTAGTTTTCATTAAAAATCTTTTTTGTCACTTTTAGCTATAATCAGAGTCAAATAGATTATACATTGATTTTGGTAGAGGAAATTTCACAGGAAGTGAACTTAATTATACAACATTCCCTGAGGCAACACAAGGGAGACAATGTGTTAAATGTAAAGTAGATTCTGTTAGGTAATTTAATGCCCAAATGAATGAAAGATTTTAAGTCAAGCAGATTATTGTTTCTACTTTGGAAAAAAAAAATGTTTACAGTCTTCATTTTACATAAACAGTTTTACATTCGTTTTTACTTCTAAAGAATGGACAGAAAGCACAAGGGGTTTCTCTTTTAATGGTCTAGAAATAAGCAACACTACAAGAGTCTGTACTATTAACACATGAAGATACTGGAGACAAAGGGGAAGTAACTATGGCTTCTAAATAAAAATGTTACACTAATGGATATAATCCAAGGAAAAGGAATTTAAGGCACATGACTCCTATTTCAAATAAAGACAGTCTTTTTTACTTTTTAATTTTGAATACATTACTCAATTCTATATGTTTAATTTCCTAGCACATAAAATATAGATGATAATATATGTCACTTGACTTCCTGCAGGTTAATTCTTTAGTTAAGAGGTGACTCTTGGAGCCTACTTAAAAATATTTCTGTATAGCTGTTAAGTACTAACATGATGACAGGTTTTCAAAGTATCCCCTTAGAGAACCCTGCAGATGCACATTCATTTCTTTTAGTCTGTAAAGGCCTTCTTGACTTGATTTGAAAATAAACATAATAGTACAATTTGAATTTATGGTTTAGACTCTGCAATTAGATGAACAGTTGCAGTTTCCTCCTATTCTTAATAAGGTTTATGTAAAATTGATGTTTGCCTAAGTTATTTTAAAAGTTGATTACATTTGCAGGAAGTAAAGATAATCACTTTTGCCATAGTTATCAAATTTAAGCTTTCAGACTTAAGTATAAAACTCAAGGAGGTTTAAATTATGCTGACTTTGCTAGAACTGGATAAATTTCTGTATAAATCAAGTATGAACTAGATATATACTTGAATATACAGAGTTTAAGTAGTAACTTCACAAAGCTGTTAGTACTCATCAGTCTGCCTTGTATGATCCATCCCTTACCTAAAAAGAAGTAGAGTGTTTCCCTTTTTATTTCTAATCCTGAAGTTGAATGTTTCTTCTTGGATGTGAGTTCAAATACATAGATCTGAATACATTTTCATTTCTTAATAATTAAAACCTCATATATAAAATCCAAAGGCTTTGTAGTCTGTTTTCAAAACACTACTGTATATATCCTTACCTGACACGTTCAACTTAAGAGAAATTTTTAAATCTATATTACACATTTTCCTTTCAGTTCTTTAATGTGTCATTTTAGGTCTTCCAGAAACAGATGTCAAAATGTGATTAAATGTACAAGAGATGTATTGAAGGCCGATGGACACCTTTGAAGAATAAAGGGGAATGGGACTTACCTGGTAGTCCAATGGTTATAACTCTGCTTCAATTCAGCTCAGTTCAGCCACTCAGTCGTGTCCGACTCTGCAACCCCATGAGTCGCAGCATGCCAGGCCTCCCTGTCCATTACCAACTCCCGGAGTTCATTCAGACTCACGTCCATTGAGTCAGTGATGCCATCCAGCCATNTTCTTGCCTGGAGAATCCCAGGGACGGGGGAGCCTGGTGGATTGCCGTCTATGGGGTCACACAGAGTCGGACACGACTGAAGTAACTTAGCAGCAGCAGCAACATGTGTAAAATACCTGAAGGGTATTTAATGCAGGAATATGTGATGGTTAAGATGAAGTAAGAGAGATCAGGTTGTCAATTTAGGAAATACTAGAGGACATACATATTCAAATTAAGCAGACAAAAATAATGGCTTAAGTGATTTCTTTTTTATATTTTATCTTCTATTTTTCAAAACATTATTATAATGGGTTCTCTAGAAGTACTCAGTTCAATGGCTCAGTCGTGTCCGATTCTTTGCGACCCCATGAATCGCAGCACACCAGGCTTCCCTGTCCATCACCAACTCCCAGAGTTCATTCAAACTCACATCCATCGAGTCAGCGATGCCATCCAGCCATCTCATCCTCAGTTTGTCCCCTTCTCCTCCTGCCCCCAATCCCTCCCAGCATCAGAGTCTTTTCCAATGAGACAACTCTTCACATGAGGTGGCCAAAGTACTGGAGTTTCAGCTTTAGCATCATTCCTTCCAAAGAACACCCAGGGCTGATCTCCTTGCAGTCCAAGGGACTCTCAAGAGTCTTCTCCAACACCACAGTTCAAAAGCATAATTCTTCGGTGCTCAGCCTTCTTCACAGTCCAACTTTCACATCCATACATGACTACTGGAAAAACTATAGCCTTGACTAGATGGACCTTTGTTGGCAAAGTGATGTCTCTGCCTTTCAATATGCTATCTAGGTTGGTCATAACTTTCCTTTCAAGGAGTAAGCGTCTTTTAATTTGATGGTTGGAAGTATTAGTAATCATTAAATACTAACTGAAAATATAGTGGTTAAAGATGACATTATGTATCTCAATATACATATACTACATTCAGGAAATATAGTTTCTTACACAAAGGCTAGTCAAAGTGTGGATAACCAAACTAGGCATGCTTTTCTGTCCTCGACTACGTTCCTGGCATTTATCATGAAGAAACATTCAGATACAGAAATACAGAAACTGCATTTCAAAAAGTTATACTTCCAACAATTTAATTTTTTTAAGCTAGAATAATTCATAAATTTAATTGTGATTAAAAATAAAGAACATTTCCAACCATATTGTTGCTTTTTTTTTTTTTCTTTTTTCATACACCACTAGGGGAAAAAAGGGACTTTTTTGATGCTTCCCTCCAGGTGTGCAATCTCTCTGACAGCAAGTGTTTTCTAAAATTGTGTAGCTCCAACAGCCAATGTGTTAGTCTGGTCAAAAACTTCATTTGGGTTTTTCTGCAACATCTTATGGAAAAACTCAAACAAAATTTTGGGCCAACCCAATAGTTCCCAAAGTGCTTTCCTCATTGGGCACATGCAAAATATATTCTTGGATTACAATCTTTAGCCTCCTTCTTTAAGGCCTGTTTCTGCTCATAACTCCTTTGGGCTCAGAGTCAAGTCCAAGTTTGTTTTAAGCTAAGAGATTTCCTTAAAGCTGCATGCAAGGTTATCTGCTGGCAGCTTTGATTTCACAGCTATCTAGCTATGTCACATTGTTTGCATCTGTATTTTAGTAAGTCTTAAAAGCATTTTTTTTCCTATGACTCTTTGCAGTTACTTTGGCTGATCATACATCTATTCATACTAGAAGGCAAGCATTCTCTTTGGTATTTATTAATAAGGCAGCAATTAGAATTAACATTAGACTCTTATTTAATTAAAATGCCATAAGAAAAAATTTAATGGTAAAGTTACAAGTGCATCCCATTTTAAGTTAAGAAATTAAAAATCTGTTGCTTAACCACTCAGAGTTGGCAACTGAAAAACAAAACATAATTCCATTAAAAAAGACATAACAAGAGCACCCACATCCAGGTCCTAATACAAACCATATCAATGAAGAGCAGATACACAAATACATAGATATGCCAGAAAAATGCTTATTATAACTTAGAATCTCTGGTTCTTGGCAACATATGTTACACTATCTCTGGACTTGGTATTCCCAGATAGTGCTGCTGTCTCATCATGATAAATGCATAAAATGCTGTTATTCTAATTATCTAAGTGGATTTGCCCTGATTTATCTCCTCATAGTTTTGTCTTTCTGTGTGTGACCATGGTGTAAATTAACGACATTTAAAAAACAACTAGGGGAAATATACATATATATATATATATATATATATGTATATGTATATATATATATATTTCCCTCCCCCCCAAACAGTGTACTTAGTGAAGTCAAAGGTCTCCTCTGTCCACTGAAGGTAGTGAAGCTAAAGTATTGTGGTTGTAATTACATCATTCACACATTTGTCTATGGCTACATTCTGGCTATAAAAGCAATGTTAGGTATTAATATTTTTACCAGACAAATAAAGTCCAGGTCACCCAAAGATTCCTTAAAGAACAGTTTGTCAACAGCTTCTCTGGAATATTGGACTGAGACAGTGGTCTCAGATCAATTCTGCTCTCTGATTACCAAGGGCATTGGAAGTTAAATTGGACCGGATACTTAATCCTGGAGCTATAAATGTAACACTGACATGGACCATTGTTTCTTATGACATCAGATTGACACCTTTTCTTAATCTAAGACTACAGCACTTAACTGAACACTTGTCATTTCACCTTGGACATACCAATTGATCAACTTCTCTTCCTCTTCCCAGATACTAATCTTAACTATCTTCTGGTTATTCCTTCAAATTGCTTCCACAGAAATCTTTGAGGAGACAAAATTGGCATGGATATCTTCAATTCAGTTCAGTCGCTCAGTCATGTTCGACTCTTTGCGACCTCAATAATCGTAGCACCCCAGACCTCCCTGTCCATCACCAACTCCTGGAGTTTACTCAAACTCAGGTCCATTGAGGCGGTGATGCCATCCAGCCATCTCATCCTCTGTCGTTCCGTTTTCCTCCTGCCCTTAATCCCTCCCAGCATCAGAGTCTTTTCCAATGAGTCAACTCTTCACATGAGGTGACCAAAGTACTGGAGTTTCAGCTTCAGCATCATTCCCTCCAAAGAAATCCCAGGGCTGATCTCCTTCAGAATGGACTGGTTGGATCTCCTTGCAGTCCAAGGGACTCTCAAGAGTCTTCTCCAACACCACAGTTTCAAAAGCATCAATTCTTCGGCACTCAGCTTTCTTCACAGTCCAACTCTCACATCCATACGTGACCACAGGAAAAACCAGAGCCTTGACTAGACAGACCTTAGTTGGCAAAGTAATGTCTCTGCTTTTGAATATGCTATCAGATGTGTATAAGAGACAGGTATAATATCTGAGGAAAGGATAAAAATAGTTGTTGAATGAATGGGTGGATTTTTCTTAATTTTTCCATATTTCTTAGTATTTATTTATGTCCCTCTCATCTACAGAAGAAGTAATTCTATTGAAGAAAATGAATGATTCCTGTAATCCTAGGAAGTGAAGTGAAGTCACTCAGTCATGTCCAACTCTTTGCGACACCACTGACTTACTGTAGCCTACCAGACTTATCCGTTCATGGGATTTTCCAGGCAAGAATACTGGAGTGGGTTGGCATTTCCTTCTCCAGGGGTTCTTCCCCACCCGGGGATTGAACCCAGGTGTCGAACCCAGGTCTCCCACATTGTAGGCAGATGCTTCACCGTCTGAGCCACCAGGGAAGTCCTAGTATATTCGTTGCTAATTATATATACAATAAATATATAGAAAATAAATAAGTTTTATTTATTTATGAATAAGTTTTCCAATCTAAGCAATATATTATTAAACACTAACTAACATATGTAAATGGAGAAGCCAATGGCACCCCGCTCCAGTATTCTTGCCTGGCAAATCCCATGGACAGAGGAGCCTGGTGGGTTGCAGTCCATGGGGTCGCGAAGAGTCGGACAAAACTGAGCGACTTCACTTTCACTTTTCACTTTCATGCATTGGAGAAGGAAATGGCAACCCACTCCAGAGTTCTTGCCTGGAGAATCCCAGGGACGGGGGAGCCTGGTGGATTGCCGTCTATGGGGTCACACAGAGTCGGACACGACTGAAGTAACTTAGCAGCAGCAGCAACATGTGTAAAATACCTGAAGGGTATTTAATGCAGGAATATGTGATGGTTAAGATGAAGTAAGAGAGATCAGGTTGTCAATTTAGGAAATACTAGAGGACATACATATTCAAATTAAGCAGACAAAAATAATGGCTTAAGTGATTTCTTTTTTATATTTTATCTTCTATTTTTCAAAACATTATTATAATGGGTTCTCTAGAAGTACTCAGTTCAATGGCTCAGTCGTGTCCGATTCTTTGCGACCCCATGAATCGCAGCACACCAGGCTTCCCTGTCCATCACCAACNAGGGGACCACCGAGCATGAGATGGCTGGATGGTACCATGGACTCAATGGACATGAGTCTGAGTAAACTCCGAGAGATGGTAATGAACAGGGAGGCCTGGTGTGCTGCAATTCATGGGGTCGCAAAGGGTCGGACACGACTGAGCGACTGAACTGAACTGAACTGAACTGTGAACCCACAGGGGCTTCTCCTGTGCCTCAGCTGGTAAAGAATCTGCCTGCAATGGGTTGGGAAGATTCCCTGAAGAAGGGAAAGGCTGCCTACTTCCAGGGTTGCAAAGAGTCAGACATGACTGAGCGACTCTCACTTCATTTCCAGTTTTACTTTTAATAGCCAAATATTCATCAATGGGAGATCTGAAAAATAAATACATGGGGCTTCCCTGGTGGCTCCGTGGTAAAGAACCCACCTGCTAATGCAGGAGACGCAAGAGACTCTTCTTCAATCCCTGGGTCGGGAAATTCCCCTGGAGAAGGAAATAGTATTCCTCAGTATTCCTCACCTCAGTATTCTTGCCTGGGAAATCACAACATAGAGTAATGAAAAAGGAAGTGAAAGTCGCTCAGTCATGTCTATTTGTGACCCTATGGACTATAGGGCCCATGNGGAAATTCCCCTGGAGAAGGAAATAGTATTCCTCAGTATTCCTCACCTCAGTATTCTTGCCTGGGAAATCACAACATAGAGTAATGAAAAAGGAAGTGAAAGTCGCTCAGTCATGTCTATTTGTGACCCTATGGACTATAGGGCCCATGGAATTCTCCTGGCCAGAATACTGGAGTGGGTAGCCTTTCCCTTCTCCATGGGATCTTCCCAACCCAGGGATCAAATCAAGGTCTCCCACATTGCAGGTGGATTCTTTACCAGCTGAGTCATAGAGGAAGCCCAAGAATACTGGAGTGGGTAAACTATCCCTTCTCCAGGGGATCTTCCCAATCAAACCAGGGTCTCCTGCATTGCAGACAGATTGTTTATTAACTGAGCTTTGAGAGAACCCCAGTGAAAAAGCATCAGCTCTCATTGTATGCAATAACATAGGTGAACTTCATGGATACAATATTGAGGGAAAGAAGCCAGATGTCAGAGTACATACTCTTGGTTACATTTATATGAAATTTAAAATAGGCACTAGGACTTCCCTGGTGGTTCTGTGGTGAGGACTCCACACTCTCAATGCAGGTGACCAAGGTTCAGCTCCTGCTCAGGGAACTAGATCCTACATGATGTAATTAAGAGTTTGTATGCTGCAACGAAGATCAAAGATCCTGAGTGCTGCACCACGGCCAGACAGAAGAATAAATAAATAAATAAAAGATTTTAAAAAAATAGACAAAATTGCTCTACCATGATAGAAACAGGAGGTATATTGCCAGGAGGGGCAAGAGAGAAGCTTCTAGGGTGCTGGAAATGTTCTCTAAGTTTGATCTAAGAGATGGTTACATGGGTATGTTCATTTCTAAAATTTAAGGAGATACACATTTAAGATTTGTGCAGTGTATTATATCTATGTTATACCTCATTAATTCCTTTAAATATGGGTAATTAAAACTACTTTAGGCTCCCTGGTGGTCCAGTGTTTAAGAACCCACCTTGCAATGCAAGAGACAACAGTTCCATCCTCAGTCCAGAAAGACCCCACCTGCCGCAGAGCAACGAAGCCTATGTGCCACAGCCGCTAAGCCCACTCGCTGCAACCACTGAAACCGGCACGCCTAGGGTCAGTACTCTAGCAACAAAAGAAGCCACCACGATAAGAAGCCTGCACACAGCACGCAAGTGTGACCCTTCTTTGCTGCAACTAGAGAAAGCCCGGGCAGCAACAAAGACTCACCACAGCCAAAAGATAGATTAATTTTTTTTTTTTTTTTTTTTTAGAAAACTACTTAAGTATGATTTTTTAAAAGCTCAACAAATCATTTACCAAACATCAATAGCAAACATCATTCTAAATGGTTGAACTCTAAAACCGTTTTCATCAAAATTGGGAAAAGATTGAGATATCTGCTTACATGTTATTACTCAACAATGTTTTCAGAGGTTTTATTAAATTAGACAAGAAAATGAAGTACCCAGTGTAAATATTGGAAAAGAAAGTATGAAAGTGTTATTTCCAGATTCCTCGAAGCCTCCACCCCGCCCCTTTGGTTCCTTTCATGCAAAATATCTGAAAATAATTATCTAATCTTACTGCCTCCACCTTTTCTCCCATTTTCTCTTAAATGTACTAATCAGGCTTTTGTCCCCATTCCTCCACTGAAACAAGGTCAGTTTTGATCTTCACGCTGCCAAACCTAACATCAGATCTCAGTGCCCTTTACTTGCCAGATAAATAGCTTCTGACTCAGTCAATCACATTGTCCTCCCAGGAACCTGTTTTTCATTCGGTTATTGGAGCACCATATTCCTGGTCCTCCTACAGCTCTGACTTCTCCTTCTCTGTATTTTTCGCTGAATTTTCTTCCCTTTTCCAACCTCTGCATGTTGGCATTCCCCAGGATACGGTCCTTCTATCCCTTCATCTATTCAATGTGTCCATTTTTGGCTGTGCTGGGTCTTCACGGCTTGGCGAGCTTTCTCCAGCTGCGGCTGTCTGGAGCTGCTCTTCCTTGGGCTTCTCTTGTGGCCTTCTAGGCACTTGGGCTCAGTAGTTGTGGTGTACAGGCTCAGTTGCTCCTCAGCATGTGGGATCTTCCCGGACCAGGGATAGAACCTGTGTCTCCTGCATCAGCAGGTGGACCATTCCAGTGGCCCCAAGAATGTGAATTTTAAATTTAAAATTTCCATTTACACAAACTCTTTTGTCCACCTGTCAGTGCATCCAACAGAAATACAGGCACAATTAAAGGACAGATACACAAGAATGTGAATTACAATATTGTTCGTAAAGCCAAAAACAAAACAAACCCAATAAAACCTGAAAACAATCTGCATTCCATTGACAGGGGAATGCTTGAATAAGTTGTGGCATATTATCAGCCTGGAATATTTTGCAGCTATTAAAAGAAAAAAAATGAGTTAATTCTATTCATTGACAAGCAAGATCTCCATGTTGAATTGTCAGGTTACAAAAAAAGAAATTGAGTGGAAATGTACATAATATGATCCTACTGTTGATATGAAAGTTACAAAAAACATAAATATGCAAAATAATTGTGTGAGGATATACATGAATACTGGAGAAGGAAATGGCAACCCACTCCAGTGTTCTCGCCTGGAGAATCCCAGGGATGGGGGAATCTGGTGGGCTTCCGTCTATGGGGTCGCACAGAGTCAGACACGACTGAAGCGACTTAGCAGCAGCAGCAGCATACATGAATATATCCATCTATGTATTTTCTTATGCTCACACAATGTTCAGAATGTTACAGTTGATTATCTTTGACAGGAGAAGGGGAGAGAAGAGGCAGGAAAAACATTTTAACTGGTCAAACAAAGACAATAATGTTATTGTTCTTGAACAAGTATGAGAAACACATTCATAACAAAAATGAAGGAACAATCTAATTGTTGGCATCAGGGGTTTGGTTAAATTAATAATGGGATGGAAAGCCCTCCAGAAAAATAAATGATAGCTATTAATATTGGGAACAATGCTGTACATGTATATTTACATGCCAAATGTGTCAAGTGAAAATAACAGTCTACATAGAGCACATACACAGTCAGATCTCTTCCATTCATGTATTTGTGAGTAAATAAAAAGCAGCCTGAATGAATCAAGGCAAGCTCTCCCCATGTCTGCCTTAATTTCATTTACTTGTATTTTCTAATTTTTCTAAATTAAACTTCAAATCTAAGAGGAAAAAGACAGGTGAGTTCGAAAGGATGAACAGTATCTCGCTACGAGGGATTCCAGAAAGAGAAGAGAGAAGATATGTTAGTCCTTCAGACATGGCCTGGTAACACTGACCCTGGAAGAAAGAGGACAGTGTTTCAATCTGATCATTCCAGGATTGCAAATTTCCTTCCCTCCTCCTGTCTCCATCCAGACACCAAATTGGAGAGGCAGCCCCTGTTAGGTCACAAAGGGTATTACTTTCACACACACACACACACACACACACACACACACACACACACACACACAAATACATAACTAATAAAGGTCACTCCTGGAATTCTTCCCTGGACAGCTCAGTCCCTAGGTGACTGTGTTCTTCCAGGCTGAGAACCATGCAGTAACTTTAAAACAGCAGCTCCTCTTGCTAAACCAAAAATTAAGGTCTATCTCATCACGCAGCCTTCTACATTATTAACAATTAACAGACCATTAAAGCCTGCCTGGTCCTGTCCTTCCCTGACCCCTTTCCAGGCCTAGAAGAATCAGAAATCCTGAGCTGGATATGCTATCAGGACACTAATTTCATGTGCCAGGCCTTGCTGCTCCCCTTATTTACAGGGGATCAACCTAAATCTCCAGTCTGAGCGGCAAGTTCAAGGTGGCTCATCTCAGGGGCTCCAAAACTCAGATCAGACCTGGTCTCCTGTGCCTTTTCTACTCCACTAGTATTTTAAAAAGCTTCTATGAGAATTCCCTGGTGATTCAGTGGTTAGGACTCTGCCCTTCCTCTGAAAGGGGCTTGGGTTCAATCCCTGGTCAAGGAACTAAGATCCTACAAGCCACAAGGAGCCTCCAAAAAAAGAAAGAAAGAAAAGAAAAAAAGACTTATGTGACCTTGGATAATTCTGCACAGAAAAAGGTGGCCAGTGTGACGGATGTCCCCAGTGGTGTGCTGGTCAGTGCACAACAGTAAGCTCTCTGGGGAGAAAAGACAGCTCTGATTTGTAACATTTGCCAATTTCCTTGTCCTAAATCCTCTCACTATGGCTGACTTTGCCATCCTCCTGAAAACTGAGGAGCTCTTGGATTCCACCATATCACAATAAACTCAGGCCTCTCCCTAGGGGACCCAGAGTCCTAGGATTCTGACATCTTCTAGGTTAAGTCTTGCTCTATCTCACCTCAGCATGGCCCTGTTGTTTCCTTTTTTTAAAGTAATTTATAAGGATTAATGTTGAGGCAATGTGGGCAGAAGAGGACAGAAACTTGGGAGTCCAGTAGCTTTAGCTTCCTATCAATTAAGCAGCCTCACTTCACTTGATCTCCAGTTGCCTCACCTATAAAATCAAGATAATGATACTTGACAAATTTGTTGTGAAAAATGAATGAGATAATACTCATGAACTATTTGACAGTCAATATGACTTTTTTCTGTACATTACCACAAACAACTGCTCATGACAATTTCTGCTACCTGCAGAAATCAGAACAGCAAACTCCTCGTAAGCTTTATTATCATGGATGTACCGGTTGCACGGGATGAGGGTGGGGAGATTAACAGAGAAACCCATGAGGGACCTTTACAGGTGGTGAAAATATTCTTTATCCTGAGAAGCCTGTGCGCTACGGTGGTATATTCCTTTGTCAAACCTCATCCACCTGTACACTTATAATCTGAGGCTATCATTCTTCGGAAATTATATCTCTATTAAAAAATGAAAAAAAAAAAGGTAAGGGGACATGATTATAGATTCCAAGTGACTTTATTTTTAAATATTGTTTATTTAACTTTTGGCCATGTTGGGTCTTCCTTGCTGTGTGAGGGCTTTCTCTAACTGCGGCAAGTGGGGGCTAGTCTCTAGTTGGGGCATCAGGCTTCTCATCTCAATGACTTCTCTTGTTTAGGAGAGCAGGATCTAGGATGTATAGCTTAGTAGCTGCGGTGCGTGAGCTTTGTTGCGCCACGCCATGAGGGGTCTTCCCAGACCAGAGATTGAACCCATGTTCCCTGCACTGGCAGATGGATTCTTTACCTCTGAACCACCAGGAAAGTCCCCAGATGACTTCAAAAAGCATATAAATCAGCAAATGCATGAGAAAGAGTTGGGCAAAAAGGGTTATTTATCAGGACAGGCCAAAACCCCCCACGTGGCTCAGCCCAGAGATGGTCTGAACTCTCTCTCCAGCATGGAGGCAGCTACTAATCACAGAGACAATAGGGGTTTTGGACTAAGGGAAAGGTACTATATATTAGGAATCTTCACACACCAGCTAACATATTTCCAGCAAGGCACTGCTCAACCCAGGCAACATGACTCAGCTGAAAAAATCTCACCCGGCCAGAGTTGGCTGTTGGACCAAGTTTATTGGACCAACACAGTAATTGACCCGAGCATGCCTTTGAAGACTATGAAGCAACACTCTCCTGCTTCCTAGATTCCTACAGCCATTGCCTCATGTAATGTGCTGAATTCAATCTTCCCTAACTCATTGGAATCTGTGATCTGACTGGAGACCATTGCCAAGAAACCAAAGGCTTAGCAAGCCCAAAGAAAACCGTCTCTCAATATTAACAAAAAGGAAAAAAGGAAGAAGAAAGATGTGGGGAACATTCTCTCAAATAGAAGGCAGTAAGATTTCTGATCTATTTGTATTCTTTCTTAGAAAAAAAAAAAAAAGAGAGAGAGAGAAAAGAAAAAGTACCACAAATAAGCCAGACAACAGCAGTTACTTCAAAATGAAAACTGTGTAGGTAGTAAGACCAACAGAACTTCCCTGTTCTATCATTCAGAAGATAGATGCTTGGCCTGAGATGCTAGCAGATACAAATCCTTCATGCTGTGCTCCCATTTCATTTACACTGATTTTAATCTGGATATCAAAAGATGTGCAAAAGAATTCAATATTCAGATTCAGCTTATACAGCACTATTTACAATAGCCAAGACATGGAAGCAAACTAAGTGTTCATCAACAGACAAATGGATAAAGAAGATGTGATATATATACAATACTATTCAGCCATTTAAAAAACCTGAAATATTGCCATTTGCAGTAACATGGACAGACTTAGAGGTTATCATACTAAGTGAAGTAAGACAGACAGAGAAAAACAAATTTTATATGCTATCACTTATATGTGGCCTCTAAAAAAAATGATGCAATAAACTTATTTAAAAACAAAAACAGACTCACAGACATAGAAAACCAGCTTACAGTTTTCTGAAGTTCCTTTCTGAGAAAGGAAGCGGGAGGGCTAAATTAGGAGTTTGGGATTAACATACATAGTACTATATATAAAATAGAAAATAACAACGATTAACTATAGCACAGGGACTAATATTCAATGTCTTGTTATAACCTATAATGGGAAAGAATCTGAAAAAAAATGTATATACATATATAACTGAATTGCTTTGCTATATACCAGAAACTAACATTGTAAATCAACTATACTTCAACTTAAAACAAAATTCAGCTTTTACAGTCTAAGTGTCCATCACAGATAAAGAAGATGTGTGGTGTATATATATATATATATATATATATATATAGAAAGTGAGGTCTCTCAGTCGTGTCTGACTCTTTTTCGACTCCGTGGACTATAGCCCACCAGGCTCCGCTGTCCATGGGATTCTCCAGGCAAGAATACTGGAGTGGGTTGTCATTTCCTTCCCCAATATACTCACTAGTTTGCTGTGTTTTTTAGATTCCACATATAACTGATATCATCCAGTATTTGTCTTTCTCTGGGTGACTTATTTCACTTAGCATAATACTGACTGGGTCCATCCATGGTGCTGCAAATGGCAAAATTTCCTTCTTTTTATTCTATACACAATGGAATACTACTCAGTCATGAAAAAGAGGGAAATTTTGCCATTTGCAGCACCATGGGTGGACCCAGATGGTATTATGCTAAGTGAAATAAGTCACCCAGAGAAAGACAAATACTGGATGATATCAGTTATATGTGGAATCTAAAAAACACAGCAAACTAGTGAGTATACAAAAAAGAATTAGACTCACAGATGTAGAAGAACAAACCAGAGGTTACCAGTGGGAAAGGGAAGTGAAAAGGACAATATAAGAGGTAGGACATTAAGAAGTACAAGCTATAATATGCAAAACAAGCTACAAGGATATACTGTACAACACAGGGAATATACCCAATATTTTATAATAAGTGGGGTATAACATTTAAAAATTGTGAGTCACTATATTGTATCCTGTAACTTATATAATATTGTACATCAACTATATTTTCAATTTTTAAGAAAGAAGGAAAAAAGATTCAGTTTTTAAAACAGTAATGTGAAAAAAAAAGTAATGTAGTTTACTTAGTTTTCTCCTCCGAGTGGCCAATTAATATAGAAGTATCTAAGCAACTCAATATACTGAATGCAAAATCTTTTTTACAATAAAGAATGAAGGAGGGGACTTCCCTGGGGGCCCAGGGGCTAAGACTCTGCACTTCCAATGCAAAGGGCCTGGGTTTGATCCCTGGTCTGGAAATTATATCTCACATGTCACAACTAACAGAAAAGAGCCCAAGTGCCACAGCCAAGATCAGGTGCAGCCAAATAAGTAAATAAATCTCCAAAAAAAGAGGAAAGAATAAAGGGGCAATTGGTTGCTTCTCTTTTTATCCATAAGAGCAACATGTTTATACTATTTCTCTGTTTTTCTGGGGAAATAATTTTTAAAATTATATAATATTAATTAAATTACATAACATTAATTTTGGGGGAAGTATCTCAACAGGGGTTTTTGTGTGGATTGATATCCTCCCCCAAATGCCTACATTTTTCACTCTAGGATGATGCAGTTTGTGATGCTCTATAGCTGTAAAATGAAACTCTGAATAAAAACAACTTGACTAACAAATCAGGTATCACAGAATATAAATACACAACTGCCTTTAAAATAAGACACTTGTAAATAAGTTGACTACATATACTGAATTTATTTTGTTGGTGAATATATTTCAGTTTATCTATTTTAAAAATAATCCAGATAGAATTTGCAATGAAAGTCAGTGTTACTCGCTCAGTCTTGTCCTACTCTTTGTGACTCCATAGACTGTAGCCTGCCAGCCTCCTCTGTCCATGAGATTCTCCAGACAAGAATACTGAGTTGCCGTGTCCTTCTCCGGGGGATCTTTCCAACCCAGGGATCGAACCCAGGTCTTCTGCATTGCAGGTAGATTCTTTACCATTTGAGCTAACCAGAAACCCCAGAATTTTCAATAGTCAGTCTTGATAGAAAAATCTATTAAGTAACATTGAGGAAAATATTTGTAAATACTGCTTTTATTTTTCTTTTGGAAGAACATGTGTGTGAGAGTTATGATTTATGTTAGAAACTGACACCATAATACGAATGCTTGAATAAATACCGAAGTTGTTTGACTTTTCTCCAGGGGCAAAATTCAAATATACCTTGTGTTATCAGAGGTGGCTCAGCTAAAGAAATGTGTGTGTTGCAATCCACTTCTCAGTTTTTCTTTCTGTCCAAATATGCCTTAATGAATAACAAACCAAAGTACAACGAAAGGAACGAAACAACCCATGACACTGTAGAGCATTCTCTGTCACTAGGAAACAGAAATACGTCAAGCGTACCTGGGGAAAAAAAGTCTCTGGGCACGAATGACAGTCATAATTAGTAAACAGGAATAGCAATAAAAAGCCTTTACATGGATAGGGTCACAGGTTAAGGGTGTCTTGGAAAGTAATTTACTCTGATGAAGGAGGATCTTTGTTTCTGGTGAAAGCAGTTGGTACTGGCTAGCTCTCAGGGCCCTCTGACCTCAGAGCTATTGAGTGTAATCTGAGCCATCCTGTCATCTTTATGGTACTGGATTCCTAAGTGAGGCAAAGGGAGCTGCCTGTTCATGCAAGGTGGCCAGGCATGGGGTGGGGCGAGTGGGGAGCCTCAGAGGCTGAGGGTTTAACTTCCCTATGTACAAAATGGCCCATCTCACCCTTCGTTCGCTTGGGCTAAAAAATCAAAAGAACACTCATAAGCTGATTGTTAGTCCTTTGCCTTGGAAAAATTGTTCTACTTCCTAATATATTACAAACATTATCAACGGTTAAAATACAAATGCTAGAAAAAATTGTTTACATTTTATTTATTTATTTTGGCTGAGCCAGATCTTAGGTTCGGCACGTGGGATATGCTATCTGCATTGTGGCATGTGGCGGATGGTTAGCTGTGGCATGTGACTCTTAGTTGCAGCATGTGGGATCTATGTCCCTGAACAGGGATCGAACCCTAGCCCTCTGCATTGGGAGCATGGAGTCTTAGCCACTGGACACCAGGGAAGTCCCGCCAAGAGTTTTTGTAATTTTTTGGTGAGAAGCATTTTCTGTCCATACTTTAAAAATTTTAATTCACTGTCAGTTTTTCAAAATGGACAAGACTTTTGAAAAGATTGCAACTACATTTTTATTTTAGCATTTGTTTCTTTATGAAGCTCTCTATATTGCCACATTCTAATATTAATATCACATTCTTTTCAAAATTTTGTAGACTATATGAACTGTTACTAGATTCTGAAGCAGTCTTCATTGCTCTGTTACAACACAATCAAATTTCAGGAAAACAATTGAAGATAACATTAAGAAGTTGACCCAGAAAAAAGAGATGAAGGAAAACAAAGAGAAATTAAGAGAGATGGAGGCCATATTGAAAGCATCTAACAGGCAATTCAGGGGTTGAGAACAAGGTGGATGGCAAAGAGGCAACGCTGGAAGAAATAGGGCTGAGAATTTTTTCCAGAAAAGAAAAAAGACATGAGTCTTCAGGTTGGAAATGCTCAAATACTGAGCAGCTTCAATAAAAATAAGCCAGCCAACTGACAGTGGTTACCTCTGAAAGGGTTGAGATTGGCTTGAGGCTTGAAGCAGATTTTAGCCTTAACTATAAAGCATGCATTTTTCATAAGGAGATGGCATCTGTGTATTTCATATGCGGCCAGGAGCTATTTTTTAAAAACCTAGCCAGACTGAAAGGGTGAGTTTCTTACTGGGAGGCCAATCAGTGGTAAGTTGGGGAAAGGAGTCTTGAATGAGCTGCCCCACCTGGGGTGTCTGCCCTGGAGATGCCAATGCCTAGGGGAGGAGACAGAGTCACGGAAAAGTACTCTGTGGAAACTCTCAAAATAGATGGAGACATCACGGCTGGCAGCAGCAGCTCCTGTTCACGGTATGTGGAGGGTGATGCCAGGCGGTTAACAAGCAGTAACTGATCCAAATCTCACTCCACTCCAGCAAGACTGGGCTATCATGATTTCCATGTTAGAGATAAGGAACCTAAGGCTTCGAAAGATTAAGGTGCCTGCTTGAGAAGAAGTTTATACGTCAGCAATCACCAGAGCCAACACTTACCGAATGCTCACCTCAAAGCATGCACTAAGAACTTGTTATAGGCATGTATTAATTCATTTAATCCTAACAACTCAGTAAGGCAGTGCTAGCCTATTCCACTTAACAGATGAAAAAAATGAAGCCCAGATGTGTTAAGACCCTTATCGAAGCAAGTAGGTGGTAGAACTGAGATTTGAACTTCATCTGTACAAAGCCTATGCTGTTAATTTCATAATATTTTACATAGGTGCTGAGGACACAAAGAAGGCTAGGAAATAATCTGTACTTTTCAATCCCTCGGTTGGGAAGATCCCCTGGAGAAGGGAACAGCTACCCACTCCAGTATTCTAGTCTGTAGAATTCCATGAACTATATGGCCCATGGGGTCGCAAAGAGTCAGACACAACTGAGCGACTTTCACTTTCACTTTAAGGATGAGGGGTTCAGGATGGAGCAAGGAAGGACACTTTTGAGTGGGTCTTGAAGGGTAAATATAATAGGATTTTGCCTGCAAGCCACATGGCACAGCAAAAAAAAAAAAGTATGTTCTTGTGAAACAAGAGGGAAGGAGGACAGGGTACAACCTTTAAAAGAATGACATAGCTGTTGAAGATACACCATAAACTGGTTAGTACCAACTAGGTCCAAGATAGTGGACGAGTCAGACCTTGAGCTGCAGTATATCTTCATTGTAACACATCAGCAAGCTAAATGACACCCCCACTGGCACCATGACAGTTCCAGGGCTGACTGTAAAAGGCCAAAAAGTGGGCAGTGGCCCAGTTCCTGGAAATCCCCACCGCGAAATAGTTGGAATAATCCTCCTATTCATAGCCTATGAAATTACCCAGCCCGTAAACACTAGATACCCTGTATTTGGGGCCTCTCACCGTCCGAGATGACCCACACTCTGTGGAGTTCCTTCCAAGGCTGCTCTCATTTTTTGAGATGGACCCCATGCCCTGTCACCACTCTCCCCTTTCGAGGCAGATTGGGTTCTGTCTGTGGGATGTGTATCTCTCTAAATACATCCACTTTTTACCTATCACTTTGTCTCTCACTAAATTCTTTCTGCAATGAGACAAAGAAGCAGCTTTAAGTTCTGAGGTGCATGATTTCAACTAAAAGATCGTAGGTTCAGGAATTCCCTGGCAGTCCAGTGGTTGGGACTTGGCACTTTCACTGAGGTTGAGGGTGGGNTAGCCTTGACCAAACGGACCTTAGTTGGCAAAGTAATGTCTCTGCTTTTGAATATGCTATCTAGGTTGGTTACACACACACAGAATAAGAGCAGGGAAAGGTGGTGAAGTCTATACCACATTGCAGGTCTGACATCTGTAAAAGAAACTGAAGGAAGCACTGGGTAGGGTGGGCAGTGCAGTTCTGAAAAGGCCAGGCTGTGGATTTAGTTCGCAACAGGTTGCCCGTTGGAGCCCACATGGGACAGGAATGGGCTAATTTGATAATTCCCACTATGCTCAGTTATTGACTGGGAATATGGGAAAAGCTGAAGGCTGTTGGTCTCTCATGGTCAGGACTAGAGTGAGGCACTTAAGTGTGGGCATAAATTTTTTTTTTTACCATAAACCCAGTAATGAAAATAACTTTTGGTGTGACTTTAAAATTCAGGATTAATGGACAGTGACCCCTATGATAAGCAAAATATCAAAAACTGATTTTAGCACTGATTTGTTGACACGATTCCTTTTGAATTCCTATGGCTCCACAGGGCACTGCTGATTCGCAGCCTCCTATGAAGATAAAGTAGGTCACACTAGTATCCTTTTCCATAGACCACTGCCCCTATCCAAAGACGTGTCTTCCCCAGGCTTCAGTTCAGTCACTCAGTCATGTCCAACTCTGCAACCCCATGGACTGCAGCACTCCAGGCCTCCCTGTCCATCACCAACTCCCGGAGTTTACCCAAGCTCATGTCCATTGAGTCGGTGATGCCATCCAACCATCCCATCCTCTGTTGTCCCCTTCTCTTGCCGTCAATCTTTCCTAGCATCAGGATCTTTTCAAATGAAACAGCCCTTCACATCAGGTGGCCAAAGTATTAGCGTTTCAACTTCACATCAGTTCTTCCAGTGAACACCCAGGATTGATCTTTAGGATAGACTGGTTTGATCTTGCTCTTGAGTCTCCAAGGGACTCTCGAGAATCTTCTCCAACACAATTCAAAAGCATCAGTTCTGCACTCAGCTTTCTTTACAGTCCAACTCTCACATCCACATATGACTACTGGAAAAACCATAGTCTTGACAGACCTTTGTTGGCAAAGTAATGTCTCTGCTTCAAGTCGCTTCAGTCGTGTCCGACTCTGTGCGACCCCATAAGATGGAAGCCCACCAGGCTCCGCCGTCCCTGGGATTCTCCAGGCAAGAACACTGGAGTGGGTTGCCATTTCCTTCTCCAATGCATGAAAGTGAAAAGTGAAAGTGAAGTCACTCAGTCCTGTTGGACTCTTAGCGACCCCATGGACTGCAGCCTTCCAGGTTCCTCCATCCAGGGGTTTTCCAGGCAAGAGGACTGGAGTGGGGTGCCATTGCCTTCTCCAATATGCTGTCTAGGTTGGTCATAACTTTGCTTCCAAGAAGTAAGCATCTTTTAATCTCAGGGCTGCAGTCACCATCTACAGTGATTTTGGAGCCAAAAAAAAAAGCCTGCCACTGTTTCCCCATCTATTTGCCATGAATTGATGGGACCATGATGCCATGATCTTAGTTTTCTGAACGTTGAGCTTTAGGCCAAATTCTTCACTCTCCTCTCACTTTCCCCAGGCCTAGGTATTATTTGAAGTTTCTCTGTCGCTCATTTTTCAGTACGGGAATTACGTGTACTGTGGAATAAACCCAGATAAATCTTCGTTTAAGAAACTAATAGTAAAATGTCCACCCACCAATCCACCAACAGCAAGTGAAAATAAAATCTAAGAATACTGCATACGTTTTAATTTTTACACTAAAACATATGTACGTGTTATACATGTATATTTTGCACAACACGTAATTATTACGTCTTCATTGTTAGCACATTCCCTGACCGCTGCAGTCATGTGTCAGTGACTTTTGGGGTCTGTCACAGAGTAGATAGGTAAAGATTTATTCAACACTGAACTACGGGGAGAAAAAAATATTGATCAGAAAAAACCTACAAAGATATCCATTCCTTTTGTTAATATCAATTTGTCAAGCCATTTGCAAACGTCTTCACTTTTCTGCACTGTTGCTTTACATAGAATACACAGAAGTCACTCAGTCGTGTCCGATCTTTTGCGACCCCATGGACTGTAGCCCACCAGGCTCCTCCCTCCATGGGATTCTTCAAGCAAGCGTACTGGAGTGGGTTGCCATTTCCTTTAGCTCTGCACAATTTTGGCCAACGGATCCGTGCCCCGGGTTAGAAGGCATTCACACGTATCCAGCTTCGAGGCCTAACTTTTAAATACCGCAAGTATAGGGAATCCAGAACTTGCTTCCAAACCTCTCCAGGAGACAATTTCCGCCAGGCTGCCAGGACGCAACCCGCCACTGGCGTTTCCTTTAGACCGCTCAGAACTCCGGGAAACCAGGGAGCTTTCCTCCCGCCCACCGAGAGAAAAACAGCCGAGCAGCCGTAGCCTGGCTGGCCGCAGTTCCACCGGGGCCCTGAGGGGGGCGCGCGCGGCCGGGCCCCGCCGACCAGTGGGGAGGCGGAGCCGGGTGGGGGCAGCGCGTTCCGAGCACGGCGCTTCCTGTTCCGGCGCCAGGAGGAGCCGCGCGCTGCTGGTGCTGCTGCCGCCCCCGTCTTCGTCCCCGCTGCCGTCGTTCGGGCTACGCTCAGTTCTTCAGCGTCCAGTTCTCGCAGACCCATCGCCACTTCTAGATCTTGCTGCGAGTTCGAATCTTGCCGGGTGAGGCTGCCTCGACGCTAGGGGGTCATGGAGGAGAGCGAGGGAGCCCGCCCAAGCGGGACGCGGGGACAGTAACGGAGGTGCCTCAGACGCCTCTTTGGGGGGCCCCGGGGCTAAGAGTCTTTCCCCGCGGTTTTCCTCTCGTCTGTGGGCAATCAGCCCGTTAGCCCCCCAAGGAGAAGGCGTCGGGGGCGGGTGACGTCGTACCGATGGATTTCTCGGCGGGTGACGTCAGGCCTGGCTCGGGGGGCGGGGCGGGAGCGGGCCTGGCCCCTCCCCCACCCTTTCCCGGGCGGGCGCGACCCGCTCGGAGGCCGGTTCGCTCCGGTTAATCCCGGACTCCTTTTGTTCGCTGGGCTCTGAAGGGCTACCCGCCTTGCGCCCCTTGGCCCCGACTCCCTCCCCCACTCATTAATTGCTAATGAAAGGGAGAGGGAGGCGGAAAGATTCTTGTAGGAGTCTTTGGTGCTAGTTTAAGATTATTCGCAATAGGAGGTTTTGCTCATCTTTTTTATTTTTTTATTTTTTTGGTCATTTTCTAGAGGAGTTCATAGCAGATACTCAGATGAATATCCATGACAAACTGAGAAGTGTTGAGTTCTGTAATGCTCCCTTATTTTAGGATTTAGGAGCGCCTGGTGGCTTTGAACCTTTTTCTTCTGAAAACCAAGAGTATTCCTTTGAATAAATGGGGATCGTAATGTTGAAGCATGGAAAGATACTCATCTGACAGAAGACGAAAAAAATTTTTATAGGATTGCTACTAAAGAAATACACGCTCTTACACTTGATGGCTGTGAGTTTGTTTTGAAAACGAACCCTCCATTAGAGACGAAGGTACCCTTCAGAAATCTTTCAGAAGTTCTTTGTTCGGGAATAGTGTTCTTTGGGCAGAAGGAATAGACATTTTTCTCAATACTAGTGTCTGTGAACTTTCTATTCAAAGCTAGTTTGTTTCAGAAACTTGAGTTATGTGCACTGGAATGTCCCCTTTCCTCTCTCCACGAGGAACGGAGACCCAGAGACAGCCCCTTAACAGAAATCCTTGGGACCAGTGTGTTTTGGAATTCACAAATCCTAAAATTTTATCTTTAGATTTTAGAAAGACGATAAGGTGCCAAGACGAGAGATCACACCAGCGGAGTCGGGGCAGCAGCCCCAATCCAGCATTAATATTTGTGCAGCGATGAAAAGTGAAGTCGCTCGGTCCTGTCCGTCTCTTTGCGACCCCATGGACTGTAACCTACCAGGCTCCTCTCTCCATGGGATTTTCAGGCAATAGTACTGGAGTGGGTTGCCATTTTTTTCTCCAGGGGATCTTCTCGACCCAGGGATCGAACCCAGGTCTCCCACATTGTAAACAGACGCTTTACCGTCTGAGCCACCAGGGAAGTCCACCTAGGAAGTTTCATGTCAAACTTGGGAACACTTCTTTCATTTCTAGAGGTTTCTGAATTGAGAACTGCAGGTAGAAGTTTACGAACCTATCATAGCAATTTGTAAAAACTGACACCTGTTGAGTTTTTGCTACGTGCCAGACAGTGACCAGGAGATTTATTGTGTAAGTCTCACAGCAGATCTGTGAGGTGGGTACTACTGTCAACTTTCACCTCGGGTTTGCACACCTTGGGTTGTCCAGAGCCCACCAGTGAACTGCAGCATTACCTAGTTTGAAATACTTACGGTGTGCACGCCTTTATTTTTTTAATGCTTTTTTAATTGAAGGATAATTGCTTTACAATATTGTGTTGGATTTTGCCATACATCAGCCTGCACTAGCCATAGGTAAATACATAATGTCCCCTCCTTCTTGAACTTCTCTCCGACTCCCCTCCCCAGGCTTGCACTGTTTTAACCATATGCAATAGCCCATACACCGAGGAAGAGAAGATGATATGTTTATTTTCTAGGCACTTTTATTATAGGCACTTGATTTACCAGTCCCATTTAGTCCTGACCCATTTAGCCCTGACCTTAAGGGCCCATTATTATAGTTGAAGTAACAGATTCATTGAGGTGAGCTATCTCTGAGATGGTCTAACTTTGATCTAGAGACTCTCCGGTTGAAGCTTTCATATTCCTCTCCTTTCTACATTGCAGCCAATCTGATCTGCTTATATGTCCCACGGATCTCTTGGCCGTCCCCACCCCAGCTTTTGCACAAACTGCTCCTTTCCCTAGGACCTCTCCCAGGTCTTTTTGTTCTTCCACACTGCAAAGACAGGACTTCCTCAGGATTCCTCCCTTGATGATCCTTTCCTTGATGCCTTTAGGAGCTCTTCAGGGTGCTCCCATAGTGCCCTACACTTACCCCAGGTAGCTACTGTTTAAATGGTAGTTCTCCACCAGACTGAACTGCCGTTAAGTGTTTATTCCACCTAAGACCATTCATTTCCCCAAGGCCCAACGCAGTACCAGGCACTTAGGTTCCAATAAATATGAGTGTAGAAAATAGGACTGACAGGAGCTTGTTGAAAAGTTAATTTTTTTAATAACATATTTTTAAGTAATTTAAAATGTTCAAAAACATGCAGATCCCAATTTCTTGAGTTGTCCAAATGTAAAACAGAGTGTTAGCTAATAAATGCCAATACTAGAAACTATCACATAAAAATGCTCATTCAAAATTTATATTTTCAGTACAATATATTTCCAGTATCCTCTCCCCATACTAAACAAGTCAATGCAAAAATCCTGATTTCACTTAGTGACTCTTAATAAATATCTTGTTTATAACTGTAGATTTTTAGATATTTTACTTATCTGTGAAGTAGTCAGGAATTGTAACTGTTTTGCTGATGAGAAAAATGGTCTCTGGCTAAAAACTGTCTTTGTCAAAAGATTCAGACAAAAGATTTGGTGTCTAGGTTTCATAACTGTGTAGTCCCATACTATTTTTGACTCCTACAGTTTGATGGCCCTTTGAAATATTCCTTGTCCAATACTCATCAGTAATTCAACTTTTTAAAACTCCCCCATGATTGAATTACTATTTTTATTCTAAAGCCCATAGGTGTTACAGAAGTGCTTTATGTTTCTAGTGCTAGTTGAAAGAAATTATGTACTCTTGTTTAAAATTGCTCTTCAGAAAATACAATGAATTATTTTACACATGATGTGTATTGCCATAAAGCGTTAATGGAAACTTTTGGAAGTGACAGCTTTAGATTTTTCCAAAACGAAAAATTAAAGTCTTCCTTGATTATAAACTTTTTTTTTTGGTAGTTCAAGATCACATTGGACTCCTCTTAATTAGCATAATCTATATGTTTTGGAGGTTTTGTGTGTGTGTTTTTTTTTTTTTTTCTCGAGAAAATCTAGGGTTTGGGGGAATTTTCTGGCAGTCCAATGGTTTGTTGGTTGTTTTTTTTTTTTTTTTTTTTCAAGTCTACTTGATGTCCATTCTATTGGATTATACTCTAGATTGGAGTACTGATGTCCAGCTCTATTTTTTTTTTAACCATTTTATGGTGAAAGTATTCCCCAAATAGTAAATTGGAATGTTTCCAATTGATACTGTTTGGGCAGGGGAACAAGTTGCTTTACAGTCCAGTGATGTAAAACAGGAAGTGACCTCTATTTCTAATCCCTTTGGTCAAGGCTTTATTATTTCCTCTATCTTCCAGGATTTGATGTTGAGTTTAAACTTTTGAAAGCCAGAGTTAGATTTTAATGTCATGCTATGATTAATTAACTATAGTTTTTCAAAACTAAGAAGAAAATGAGTAATTCTAAAGACCTGAACTGTAACACCAGGTGAAATTGAATGGGGTTGCTTAGTTAGGTTTTTTGCTCCAGAATTAATGTGAACTTTGATACAGAACCACAAGAATGTTAGTCTTAGGTAGACTTGAAACTTGTGCATTGATAAACTTTCTTTCAAGTGTTAGTCCTAAGAATCTACTATTGTGTGATGTTACTTTTTAAAGTATAAAACCTTAACATGGAAACAAATGGATAAATATATTTGCTATACATTCATGATGTGTTTTTTAATCTTAGGAATTTAAGAGCTGTTGAATTATGAATTTATGAATCTTATGAAATTAAGAGCTTATGAATTTATAGCTGTTGTGACTGCAGGCTTCCTGTTCATTTTCTTTATCATTCTGCATAATAACCGTACCACACGAACTAAAACTCTGTAAATGGGTCAATATTAAGCAACATACATATAACTATACTGTGTATTGGTGGGGCAGAGAAAAAAACTGTGAGATCAAATCATTAGATGCCAAAAAAATCTGAAGAAATTCAGTGGGTTTTTTTTTTTTTAAGTTAGCAGAAAAAAGGACCAAATCTAGCAAAAATAGGCATAAATAGAAACTTCCTTACTGTAATTTTTTAAAATCTCAAAACTGAAAATGAGAATCATATTTAAACATTATAACCATTACCAGGAGAGTTGGGAAGACTAACGTGTTTGCACTATCTTATTTAACATTTCATCGTTTAAATTCTGGCTTATGCAAAAGAGAAAAAGTGTATAAACATTGCAAAGAGAAGGTAAAATTATTTTTCGCTAATGGCATAATTCCTTATCTGCAGATTCCAGAGAATCAACTGAGAGACTTGGAGAAGGCAGTGGCACCCCACTCCAGTCCTCTTGCTTGGAAAATCCCATGGACGGAGGAGCCTGGTGGGCTGCAGTCTGTGGGGTCGCTAAGAGTCCAACACGACTGAGCAACTTCACTTTCACTTTTCACTGTCATGCATTGTAGAAGGAAATGGCAACCCACTCCAGTGTTCTTGCCTAGAGAATCCCAGGGATGAGGAAGCCTGGTGGGCTGCCGTCTGTGGGGTCACACAGAGTCAAACACAACTGAAGCGACTTAGCAGCAGCAGCAGCAGCAACTGAGAGACTTTCAGAAATAATTCAGTAAATGTCACTGCTTACAAAAGTAATACACTAAAATTTAAAAGGCTTTTCCCATATATGAACAACCAACCAATTAGAAAACATGGAAGACCCAATTCACAACCATGAAAAAAGTTTATCATTTAGAAATGTAACTCACAAAAAAATGTATAGGAGTCTTGATTTTTAAAAACTATTGAGTGATAATAAATGACAGTGATGGGAACCAGGATGATATACCTAGTTTCTCAAATGATAAATTTTTATATTTTAAATATATCAAATGTCCCCTAAATCTGTAAATTTAATTATGTTTTTTCGTTGTGCTGTTGGGATCTTTTGTTTGTTTCACAAAGTGACTTAGAAAAAAGAAGCATGACAGTAGTCAGGAAAACCCGAAAAAACAGTAATAGTAGGTCATAAAATTTGTTTAAAAGTATAAAGCTGCCCTAATAAGATGGAATGTTATACTGTGGATCAGTAGAATAGTGTTCACAGGACCTTTAGGAAATGATGGAGGCTCTGTGGCCTGGTGGTTTTGGAATCAGACTGTACCTGGGTTTGAATCTCAGTGTTTGTCTCTAGCTCTGTGACTTGAAACAAGTTAACTTGCTAAGCTTCCTTTTCTCCAGCTGTAAACTGGGAGTGGTAATAGAATCTGCATCTATTTGTGAGATTATGCACCTAAAGCACTTAGCATGGTAGATAGATTTTCAGTGTTTGTTATCAATAGCAGCTGTAGAATGTGTTAAAGGTAGCTTGTTGGGTCAGTTAAGAAAAGATAGATTCAGTTCAGTTCAGTCGCTCAGTTGTGTCCAACTCTTTGCGACCCCATGAATTGCAGCACGCCAGGCCTCCCTGTCCATCACCATCTCCCGGAGTTCACTCAGACTCATGTCCATCGAGGCCATGATGCCATCTAGCCATCTCATCCTCGGTCGTCCCCTTCTCCTCCTGCCCCCAATCCCTCCCAGCATCAAAGTCTTTTCCAGTGAGTCAACTCTTCCCATGAGGTGGCCAAAGTACTGGAGTTTCAGCTTTGGCATCATTCAATGATCTCCTTTAAAATAGACTGAGCTGATCGCCTTTAAAATAGACTGGTTGGATCTCCTTGCAGTCCAAGGGACTCTCAAGAATCTTCTCCAACACCACAGTTCAAAAGCATCAATTCTTTTTCGCTCACCTTTCTTCACAGTCCAACTCTCATAGCCATACGTGATCACTGGGAAGAACCATAGCCTTGACTAGACGGACCTCTGTTAGCAAAGTAATGTCTCTGCTTTTCAATATGCTATCTAGGTTGGTCATAACTTTTCTTCCAAGGAGTAAGATTACTCAGTAATTATTGTTTGAAAGAAAAACAAGATTTTTAAACAAGTTAAACTGTATAAATACTATTAGAAAGCATAGATGAATTTTTTTGTGTGCCATCTAAGACCCTTAATGTCTTACAAAGCATTAAAAAAAAAGATGTACTCCTAATTAGTTGGAGAAGGAAATGGCAACCCACTCCAGTATTCTTGCCTGGAGAATTCCATGGAGAGAGGAGCCTGGTGGGCTACAGTCCATGGGGTCACAAAGAGTCAGACAAACTAGTACTAGTAGTACTAATTGGTAAAATGATCAAATGCAAAAAAAGTACATACTGTATTATTCTGTTTATATGAAATCAAGGAACAAGCAAAAACTAAAAAAGTGATTGCTCTTTTAGGAATAGATTGGGAAATAGCATGAGTAAATTTTATGGACTAAGGGAAATGTTCTATATTTTGGATGGTTACAGGGGTGTATGCAACTGTCAGAGCCTGTTGACCTGAGCACTAATCCGTGCATTTCATTGGAAGTTAATTATACTGGAGTTATAAAAATTGAAGAAAGTGGTCCAAGCATATTCACATATTCATATTAGAAGTCTAAATGGGGTATTAAATTTAAATAATGCTCTACTTTCCACTTAATTAATAATCATATGTAAGTTAAAACAAGATGCCAATCTTTAACCTGTCATTGAAAATGATGTCTAAATTTAGTAACATCCAGTGGTGAAGAGGAGCTTTAAAAAGGTAGTGTAAATTGGGATGGCCTTTTTGAGATGGATTTTAGATGACCTTACCTGTTGACTGTGTATTTCACTTGTAGTGCCTTTTCCTCGTAATAGACTAAAAAAGATAAGTGTTTAGTGATGTTCACAGTGTCTCATTTTAAAAAACTCAGAATGCAACAGCCTAAACAGCCGCCAACTTGAGAGTGCAAAGTAAATTATGGATCATTTTTATATGCTGTATAGCCAGTAAAAAGGGATGAAGTTTATCAAGGTGTATGAACTATTATGGAGATTTTTCCTACATGAAGAAAGTCATTTTATAAATTATTAAGATTCCATTTAAATAAAATAATATATGCATAATTCCTTAAAGAATATAAAATATAATAAACTGGTTTTGAAATATTCCTTCTTTTTTTGTTTTGTTTTGGTTTTGTTTTTAGGAAAATGTCTGATGAATTTTCGGTAAGTTGATGCATTTATTCTTCATAAGTTTTTTGGCTCTTAGAAAAAAGACATGGTCCTAACTGTGGGCCCGAAGTTTTCCAATTTAAAAGAAATGCTTTTTGTGATTCTTCATTTTTTGTGTGTTTTTTTTAGCATGTGATTTTGATGGATGGTTTGTCTTTGTTTAGCTATAATATTTGAAAATGGATTCTATAGTATTTATTTCTTGATGAATCTTTAAATATAATTTTTTAAAGGCTTACTTCTGTTTTCTTTTAACCAAATAGTGTTAATTATAGCCAACATTTATTGATAATTATATACCAGGCAACTGTGTTAAGTGCATTGAGTGAGTGATCTCATTTAGGCCTCAGGTTAACCCTAAACTGTCGTTTTGAAAATGAGGAAACCAAAGCTCAGAGAGGGTATGTCACTTGTTTGAGGAAAAGCCAGGATTCAGTTCACACTGTGTTGATCAGGTGTATTTAGAAAACTTGAGCTTCTCTGAGGAATTTGCATTGTAAAGCTGATATTCAAGGAAACTCCTAAATTTTGTGTTAAATGAGATGGTTTTTGAACGGAAGAGCTTGGCTTTTGAAGAATTCCTGACCTTACAGCTTACCATCCTTCATAGGTTGATAATCGTGTATGGCATTGCTTGTCCCTGAATAAGATCAATAAGACATGCTTGTTTTGTATTCCAGTTGGCAGATGCGCTACCTGAAAACTCCCCTGCCAAAACCTCTGCTGTGAGCAATACAAAACCCGGCCAACCTCCTCAAGGCTGGCCAGCTTCCAACCCCTGGAATAACCCAAGTGCTCCACCTGCTGTGCCATCTGGACTCCCGCCAAGTGCAACACCCTCCCCTGTGCCTTTTGGACCAACGCCAACAGGGATGTACCCCTCCGTGCCTCCCACCGGACCGCCTCCGGGACCCCCGGCTCCCTTTCCTCCTTCTGGACCCTCATGCCCCCCACCTGGGGGTCCTTATCCAGGCCCTGGCCCCACTGGGCCATATCCTACACCAAATATGCCCTTTCCTGAGCTTCCAAGACCATATGGTGCACCCACAGATCCAACTGCAGCTGGTCCTTTAGGTCCATGGGGATCCATGTCTTCGGGACCCTGGGCACCAGGAATGGGAGGGCAGTATCCCACCCCCAATATGCCATACCCGTCTCCAGGGCCATACCCTGCTCCTCCTCCTCCCCAGGCCCCAGGGGCGGCCCCACCTGTTCCGTGGGGCACTGTGCCACCAGGAGCCTGGGGACCACCAGCGCCGTATCCTGCCCCTGCAGGATCGTATCCCACACCAGGACTGTATCCCACTCCCAATAATCCTTTTCAAGTGCCTTCAGGACCTTCTGGTGCTCCACCGATGCCTGGTGGCCCCCATGTGAGTGTTTAATTTGTTATTAACATGCAGTAATAGTCACATAAGCTGAAAAACTGTCTCCAGTTTTGGATGGACAATTAGAAAGCTTTTAAACCTTTTTTTTTAAGGGGTGTGTATATAAAATAAGTAAATTTCAACCTTCAGACAAATTTAGATAAAGCATTTAAAAGGATGAAAGCACAGGTATTCCTGGTATTAAAAATACAAAAATTGCTCAGATACCCCTCAGGATTTGTAATGTAGTAGGTGGTATCCTCAACAGCATTCTTGAAGTAAACTCAGAGATGTGTTTCATTGGACTTTTTTTTTTTTAATCTTAGTAATGTTTTAATAGCATCAAACCAAAGCACAAAGTCAATGAAAGTCATCTCTCCCAGTCTGGCTAGATATAGAGGTAGATTTTTAGAGAATCCAGAGCCATGAATGTGTAATGTTGCCCATCGTTCGTGCAGCTGTCATGTTTCTCAGCCAGGGTTATGTTAGATTCTTCACAGTACTGAGCTCAGGATTATAACCACTCTTGTGCATCGCCAATTATATGTAATGCTGTGTGCTTTACTGTCAGCCAAGCTGGAGTAGGGTTGACATCTTAGTTGAGGACCCTGTCTTGGGCATATGACCAAGTAGAAAAGCACCATGTTCCCCTATGAATTGGGCCAAGTCACATTCTCCACAGGGGATAAGAAAATCTGTTTATTCTTAAAAGGACTAATCAGATCTCCACCCAGATTATCTCCAATAATCACAACCAATTAATCTTAATAAAGTGTCCCTGAAACTTTTCATTAGTGTAACCTTTTGCCATATATATATGTGGTTTTAAATATTTTAGTAAAGTGTATGCCAGAGTAAGTGATGATTTGCTGTTTGGATTTATTAAGCAATAAGTTTAAGTCACAGCAAGGAGTTAGCAAACTCCATTTACAAAATCTAGAAGTTTACTTTTTCTTTTTTCTATTGCAGTCTTACCATTAAGTTAACAATGGATGAAGAGATGACGCTTTGCTTTTTGAAGTACATAGATATATGCACATGAATGCATATATAAAAATTGCTGTTTCCCTATTCTTAGAGGGCATTCATGAAAGAACAACTCTTGCACCTCTCAGAAGATGTCTGCCTCTTGTGCTTGGATGTATAGTACATCTGATGGATACAATCAGATAAAAATGTAAATGGAAATCATTCAAATGTGATTTTTATTTGGTTTTTATGAAAAGTTAAAGTAATTACGTATATTGAATAGCTCTTTGCTACAATTTGTTTAAAACAAACTTTTCAATTTGTTTAAATTATGAAACTAAACACTTATATAATCACTTTTTCCCCTAAATAAACACACTTTGAAAACAATCACATTGTCATAATTTAAACAAATGATGCTTCTCAACATCTTGAGCTGTTCTCTCTACAGGATAAATAAACCTGGTCCTTCTGAGGTTATATTTTGGATATACATTTTAAAACTGTTGGTGATTACTGTCAGATGTTGAGTTCATTTTTATCCTTGAGCTTTTAGTAAAAACTTTTCCTTCCTTTTTAGTTCCACTGATATGTTTTATTTTTAGCCAGATGGGCCATACAGCTCTAAAATATGCCCTTTGTGGAAACTTGTTTCTTTATAATGCAGGCTGACGTGTAAATGTAAATTATATTCTTAGAAAATTGGTGATCTCTTTGTATTTTAGAATAGATTGAACTGTCCATATTGCTTTGGGAAGAGCTCAAGGAGGAAATAATTCTCTCCTTTGTCTGGAACTTCAAATTGGAGGAGACCCTGGGAACTACTTCATAGTAATAAGTAATTTGCATTCCCACAAAACATTCTACAGGGCCCTTCTTGTAGTCTCCTTTCCCTCAATTTTTTTAGAACGGGCACATCCCATAATTCCTCCCTGATACTGAAAACTGGCTCACTCTAGGGGTCTGTCACAAACACAGAAATTATGTTTATGGAACCTCAGTCATACAGACATGACTGTTCTTTGTAGAAGTGTGATCAAAATAAGGTAATGTCTTTCAGAGTCTGGTTAAGCTATGTCATTGTGTCTCGCATAGTTTTCCTGATCTGTTTGTTAAGTGCTTATGGTTAACGGTTCAGTTCTGTATTTGTTGACAGTAAGACAGGTAAATAGGTAGAAGAATGAGTGCCACCCAAAAATTATTCTCTAGCTCTAACACTGAGCATAATCATAAAGTATAGATCTCTACAATTGAGTTTAAAGTAGTGTGACTGTGTTACTTAAAAATAAGTGTTGTTTGTAACCTTCAAAATAGCTTTTTGGCACCTTATCTTTAAATCGTATTTTTAGATTTGGGATAGAACTGACCATGTTACTTGTCAATAACATTTTGAAATTTTGAATGTATCCATTAGGTTACTAAAATGTATTTGTGACTTTCTTGACCAATATATGAGAGATTTATGCAGGAGCTGTTAATTTTGCTTAGAAAGAAAATATTTGGTGGTTTTATCTCTCTTATAGTTAAAATGTCAAGAATGCCAAATGCTGCCAGTTTAATGGTTTGTTAGCTACCTCCTTTTAAGAAAGCAAGATTGTCAACTTTCTAGAGTATTTAGGCCTCCCTTAAGTAAATGATAGATTCAAGCTTTCAGAATTGAAACTAATTTGTTTAGGTATTTTCAGACTGGGGAATGTTAGCTTTTTCATAGTGGCACAATCTTTTTCTTTCACTTCCTTGCAGGGACAAGTGGCAGCTATCTACAGTACTCTTGAATTCTGTTCTAGCCTTCAATTTGTAAGGCAGTAGCCTTAGAAGGTATCATAGCTTAAATTATCAGTTAATATCATAATACTAGTTAATTTTGGAAGGATGATAGGAAAAGTGAGATGGCAAGAAAGATCTCTCTCCTTTTGCTTATTTTCGTTGTCCTACCTTGGGATAAGTTGACAGCTCTGGCTTTAGATAAAATATTTAACACTAGAGAGGATAATGTTTGACTACAAGAAGAAGAGGTAGCAAGTTTGGGAATCTAATCGTGGAATCTGTTTATTAAATCTTATGCTAAAGGATTTGAAGGGCCATGAATACAAGATTTGGAACTACTACCCCTTATATTAACTGCTGCGACCCACACTGCCCAGCATGCCCTAGACGATACTGCCATTTAAAAATTGGCTTTTCAAAGGTTTTCCAACTGATACTTGGGAAAATTTTTTTAATGAATCAAAATTGAAGGTAATAGAATTTCTCCACTTGGGGGAGGGACATCTCAATTCTTAAGTGTACTCTGGGCCAGCAGGTATTTTTGGGTTCAGGGTGGAGTTAAGAAAAGCAGAAGTTGTTTCAAGGGCGAAATGGACGAAAGCATCTAAGAAGGTTTTTTGTCTTTAGTAGGGAATATTTTAAAACAGATTATACTAGGCTGGGATTGGTTTGTGGAACAGGCTGCTTATTAGATAATATGTTTGGCCTTAAAGGGAGTACGCAGTAAATATACTGGCATTTGGACTTTCAGAGCAGAAACTTTAAGATCTGGAGTTAGGATCTTAGATTTTCAAATTGTTGAGCCTAAAGGTGGCAGAAATTCAAATACAGACCTTGGGTCCTCACTCATACACATAGTCCTCAAAAATCAGGCTCCTTAAAGAAGTGCTTACAATGCTTTGGCTTGTCTTACTAGACTTGGCCTAATGTTTTTGAAGATGGCTGTTTACAGCTCTGACTGCATACCCTTGTTTTCTGTAAAGTAATATATTGATTATTCAGGAATAAGTGCATTTTTTAATTACTAAAGGGCCTCCTTCCTTTGTTTTATTGCTTACCATTTTCAGTAGAGAATAAAAAGAGTGGCTCAGACAGTAATGGACAGACAGTAATTGCTCAGCCTGCAATGCAGGAGAGTCAGATTCGATCCCTGGGTCAGGAATATCCCTGGAAAAGGGAATGGCAACCCATTCCATTATTCCTACCTGGAGAATTCCGTGGACAGAGAATAATAAAGGGGCAGAGAAGAAAGGGGGTAGTCTATCACACCGATACAATGGGATATTGGAATAAGAATTTTCTAGGAGACAAGTCGGTTTTGCCCCTGATATTTTTACCTCACAGTTATTAGTGCTACCTTTTGTACTCAGATGTACAACTTTTGGAACTTTGTGTATATCAACATAACTCTACTCAAGAGTTTCAGTTAAAATACTGTGCCTAGCTTGCAAATCAGTCCGTTGCCTACACTTCGAGGAGATTCGTGCCAGTGTCTTCCTTTCTCACCCTGAATAATCTAGTGCTAGATTTATAAAATGCCTGGTTTATAAACCTTGGAAATTAAACCTAAGCACAGACCTTCAAGTGTTCAAGTTTTTGAAAAGCATAAGGCTTAATTCAGATGGATCACACTGATCCACTGTACTATGCATAGAAAGTGGTGGGTGGCTTTCAGGGAAGACTATAATTTTATCTTAATAGAGCAATATTTAGTGTTGAGGACAGGCACTGTTCTTTTTAATTTCAGAATTCTGCCAGGTAAAACAAAAATTGCCAATAAAATAATTGGTATTAAAGAAATGGCCATGCAAGCTTCTGGCAGTAGAAAGCCTCTGAAGACTGCATTCATTCAGCAGACACTTAAATGTCCATAATCCAGGTGCTTTTGTCAGATGACAGAGATACAGAGATGAAGAGGATGCCCTTCAGAGGCTTACAGCCTAGGTAGGGGCAGGCATTACAGGTTTGATGAGTACACCCAGTATTAATTCCCTGGATAAACATTTTAGTATTCCTGCTGGTGGAAGTTTTGGACTAGCCTTTGGGCATTTAAAGAACAAAGTATGGAATACCTTTTTTTTTTTTTTTTAAAGTAAGAGAATGCTTTTCAAGACTATAGTGTTTATTGATGGAACTATTCAAGCACACAAAGTAACGGGATGTTTTGCCTCTTCAGTTTTCCCCTGAATAAAGGCACTTTCACTGCCTGCCACTGATCAGCAGATCCTGATTTGTTGCCATTAAGTAAACTAACTTGACTTCTTATGTGTGCTCTGTAAAGGTTTTGTATTTTTTCCTTGATATTGTAATTTTTTTCATTGATTTAATAATGACAAATTTATTGTATGTAATTGTCTATGCATTTTAAGTTAAACTGCCTAAAATGTGATTTGCCACATATACATTTGTTTGTATTATAAACTGTAAGCAATCCATTGGAGATGTTAGGTTTTATCACCTGCTGCTGTATTTGTAAACAAAGACAAATGTTGCTTTAAGACGTAATTATAATTAGGGATAGTGTATGGATGTGATACTTGATATTTTTTAAGATAAACTTGTTTGCTTTTGTGTATTATACCTGAAAACTTTTTTTTTTAATGTATTTTCACGGTTTCGCAGTTTTTTTCACTTATTTTAATCTTTAGGCCCAATTCTGGGCTTCCCAGAAAAAGTTCAGAGCCTAATTAACTACAAATTTGTTGTCATAAAGAAAGAAAGAAAAACAGCCTGAGGGGACACCCCCCCCCCATGTGACCTGCATTCTCTAAGGCTGCCTGGGAACATGCCTCCTCCACAAACCCATCTTTCAGCCATGCAGTGTCCCTAGTGAGGATCCCCTCTCCTCCCTTTAAAGCTGGTCTATTCTTTGTAACCAGGTTATCTGTGCACATGAAATCAGGGAGCCTTCCCTATCTGCCCCTGCTGCCTCACACCCCTCCTTTCCTCTACAAAAGATGCTGCTGTGCCTGCACTAAGGGTCACATTGTTAACTTGGCATATAGTTGCTGTTTTCTGTCCACAGGGGGTTTGCTGGCATTTCTTGAAACCCAATATGAGTGGGGCTATAGATGAGTGAAATAATTTATGGTATATTCTATTTTTGAGAAGGATTTCTGCTTTTTGCTTTGGACCCCTCAAAAAAAAATTTTTTTTAATTTGCATTTGATGTCTTAACTCATATCTCCTAAAAGAACCACTTAAAGTGGAGCTGTGAANAATTTATGGTATATTCTATTTTTGAGAAGGATTTCTGCTTTTTGCTTTGGACCCCTCAAAAAAAAATTTTTTTTAATTTGCATTTGATGTCTTAACTCATATCTCCTAAAAGAACCACTTAAAGTGGAGCTGTGAAATAGGTAGTGAAATATAAGACCACTCGAGCAGGGGTGGGAGGTTTTCCCATCATGAAATGACATTCCTTTGACAAACACGTTCTTGCCTGGATGTCTGACACAAGCAGTTTCTTTTTTTTATCACCATATTAAAAGTTAGCACTAGTCCCTTTGCAACAGATCTCTAAAGTAAAGTAGAATCCTAACTATTAATATAAGCACACTTTAGATGAGACAGTGCAATAGAATTCAAATACCGGAAGGGAATTTGGTCCTCCTAGAGTTTGTTCCTACAGCATCTGAACATTATTCTCATGGGGGCAGGGTTTTGTGTTAATTCTCTGGGATTCCAGGAATGAAGACAAAGCAGGTTCAGCTTGGTTCTGCTTTCCCTAAAGCAGTTCCACAATTCCACTATAGGTCAGTTTGGGCTGCTGTAACAAAGGATCATAGGCTGGATGGCTCAAACGAGAAATTCTTACGGTTCTGGAATTTAGGAAGTCCGTGATCGAGATGCCAGCGAATTCAGTTACTCGATGGGAGCCTCTGCCTGGCAAGCAGCTCCTCACTGTTTGCTCCCACATAGAAAAGAAAGCTCTCAGTTGTCTCTTAAATGGATACTAATCCCACTGTAAAGGTCCCATCTCCATAAACCATTACATTGCAGTTTATGACTTAAACATGGATTCGAGGGAAAAAGGGGGCACAATTTCGTTTATAACACAGATAAGGTGTTTGAGGTGACAGAAAGTTTGGCTCCTTTTAAACTTTTAAAGCTATTTTAGATGACCACATCTAGTTGAGATTACCTGAGATCAGATTACAGTATAATCTCCCTCCCATCTAAATTTCTAAGTAATGCTTAAAGTGTTAGTGTCACACAAGATAAGTTTTTGCTTTGTAAGACAGATTAAAAGACCCCTTTTTAGGGGTAAGAATATCTTTAAAAGAAGTTAAGTAAACCCCAAGGTCTAATTACATGAGAATGGCATCAAGATTTAAAGATTGTGTCCACTAGATTATACCTTGCTCAGATACGCAGTACCAGATACCTTTATATATGCAGTTGCTTGATTATCAGTCTAGACCTCTGCCTTTTTCAGTGGACATCCTGACCTTGTCCCCTTAAGACACCACTGAGTAGATTCCAAAGCTACGGGGAGGTTAGGAAGACACTCATCTGGTTAACTTTTTAGATAAAGAGGCCAAGTTAAACTGAGCTTCACGTATTGTCCTACTTACCCAGTTTCATTTCCTGGGAGCTGATAACGATAGCTCTAATGTAAGTTTTATATACTTTGGCCCACTAAGTTCTTAACACCTGGAATTTAAGTTACAACAAACCTAAAGGTCAGTTTTTAGTTTCGATTTTATAGATAAACTACAGCTAAGAGGTAGAGATGGCCTAATCTGGTGTGTGACAGAACTGAGTACAGTCAGGTGTGACTGATAGCAAAGTTTTGCTCTGCTCTGCTTTGCTGCAAAATGCTGCTTTCCTAGGAACAGCTTCTCCATCTCACATGTGCCTGCCATGGTTGCCTCAGTGCTGTAGCACTGCTTCCAAAATTGTATACCTGGAAAGTCAAATCCATATAACACTGAATGTTACATAGCAAACCTTTCACATATGCCTCCCTAGCGGCTCAGTTGGTAAATAATCTTCCTGCAATGCAGGAGACCCAGGTTTGATCCCCAGGTCAGGAAGATCCCTTGGAGAAGGAAATGGCAACCCAATCCAGTATTCTTGTCTGGAGAATTCCACGGCTAGAGAAGCCAGGAAGGCTATAGTCCATGGGGTCTCAAAGAGACACAACTGTGCAACTAACTTTCACTTTNGACTCATGTGTTCTTCCTAGAGCTGCCAAAGGACCGTCTGGACAGCACATTTCTCAGTTTGTATCCCTTATTGCTCCAAAATCTTGAGCAGTTCCCATCTGCCTTGGGGATAAATAAAATAATACGGAAGAAATTAAAAGAAAAAACAAAAGCAGGTACATTTCTCTTTTCTAAGCCTGTTTGTTTTTATGTTCAGTCACATTAGGTTCCTTTGCAGAGCCTGCCCTCCTGGGAAAGCGTTTTTCTTACATCTAATGCTCTCTGCTTTCTGTAACCTGGCTCTTCTCTCCTGCTGAAACGTGTTCCTCCCTGAAAACTCTCCTTGAACGCTTTTCATGCTTGAAGGGTGTCTAATGTCAGCGCATGCGCCCAACCGCCAGTGATGGCCAACCGCCCGGAATTCTGAAGGGTGGCTAACGTCCGCGCATGAGCCAAACCGCAAGTGCTGTCTGAGGCGGTGTGTACCGGCAGCGCATGCGCCCAACAGCCAGTGAGTCCCAACCGTCAGGAATCCTGAGGGGTGTCTAACGTCCACTCCTGCGCCAAACCCCAATTGCTGTCTGCCGCTGCTGCTGCTAAGTCCCTTCAGTCGTGTCCGACTCTGTGCGACCCCATAGACAGCAGCCCACTAGGCTCCTCTGTCTCTGAGATTTTCCAGGCAAGAATACTGGAGTGGGGTGCCATTGCCTTCTCCAGTACATGAAAGTGAAAAGTGAAAGTGAAGTCGCTCAATCGTGCCGACTCTTAGCGACCCNGTCCCTGGGATTCTCCAGGCAAGAACACTGGAGTGGGTTGCCATTTCCTTCTCCAGTGCATGAAAGTGAAAAGTGAAAGTGAAGTCGCTCAATCGTGCCGACTCTTAGCGACCCCATGGACTGCAGCCTACCAGGCTCCTCCATCCATGGGATTTTCCAGGCAAGAGTACTGGAGTGGGGTGCCATTGCCTTCTCCGATTGCTGTCTGAGGAGATGTCTAACGTCAGCGCATGTGTCCAACAGCAAGTGATGTTTGAAGAGTGTCTAATGTTAGTTACTCATTGGAAAAAGACTCTGATGCTGGGAGGGATTGGGGGCAGGAGGAGAAGGGGACGACAGAGGATGAGATGGCAGGATGGCATCACCGACTCGATGAACCTGAGTCTGAGTGGACTCCGGGAGTTGGTGATGGACAGGGAGGCCTGGCGTGCTGCCATTCATGGGGTCGCAAAGGGTCGGACACGACTGAGCGACTGAACTGCGCTGAACTGAAGGAACGTTAGTTAGCACATGCACCCAGCCACAAGTGGGATCTGATGTTTGAAAGTGTGGAAGAATTATCTGTCTCAGACATACATGCACCCTATTCTTCGTGGTTTTGGATTGTATGTGCTCTCATTTTGGCTGTTCACTAAACTGAGTTTCCCGAGGGCACGGCATGGATCAGAGTCTTTCCTGTCTGTCCCTCCCTCCCTCCTTGTGAATGTCTAGTGCAGTAACAAATCCACACTAGATAATCAGTGTTAACAGGTCTATAGAGCCGGTAACAGACAAAAGTATCAGGTTAACTCCCAGAGCAAGCAGTTCATCAGCATGTTGTAGTGCCTGAAGTATTTAGGGGTTACTGTCTGGAGAGGAAGAGGAGGAGGAGGAGGAATATATTTTAGCTATTAATTCTTGCCTTGGTATTTTTAGTCTTTTGAAGGATGAACAGGAAGAAACAAAGTAAAAGCTCTGTTGACAGTTAAAAGCAGACATCTGTTCTCTTCACCAGGTAGGTGCTCAGTCTTTTCAGGAGGAACTTAATTCTATCTTTACACTTTTTTTAACATCCCTATAATTGTTTTTCCTTTAAGAAATTTTCCATTTTCCTAAGAAAATTCAGTTTCAGAGCGGCTGTTGAGTTTGCCCGAGTAAGTGGCAGAGCTGTCTAGACCCTAAGGTTTCGCTGCTGCNAAAGAGACACAACTGTGCAACTAACTTTCACTTTCATACCTTTCACACAGTTTATGTCACTGAGAGTTTCATCAGATACTTTAAAAAGCTAATGTTTGAAATGTATATCCTTGCAGTTTGGTAAATAAGCACAGTTCTTCAACCGCTAACTTGCTGAGTTGTATTTTCATAAACAAACATAATCTTCAGAGGTGTAGCATTTTAAAGTAGGTTAAATATGGATGTGAGAATTGTTAGTAAAAGGTTTTGGATGATCGAATCACTAGTGTCAGCCCTTATTGAAGACACTGGTTATCCATCTGTCCCCAAGCGGCAAAGGCTTGGACAAGGCCATCAGAGTGGCTTAGACAAAAGAGGTCTCTGTTACTAGTAGATGAGCAGCCAAGATGTACAGGAACTCTACAGAGGGTGGGAGAGTCCGAGGGAGGTTCTGCCAAGTATGGCCTGACAGTTCTTTTTTTAAACTTGCCAATACAGGACATGCTAAGTTAAAACCTCTTAACTGTTGCTTAGTTACTGCAACACAGAAAAATCCCAAGTGCTAAACTTAATGAATACCTGGATCCCTTCTTGAATGCCCAAAGAAATCTTTACCAAAAAAAAGACCAAACTACAGGACTAACGATCAGGACTGGATCTTCTTGGGCTGTTAAAGAAGGGGAATGAAGACGATTGACCTGAACTAAGAAAAGCCTGTTTACAAACTTCACAAAACCTCACCTGAAAGGCGGTAATAAGTCTCCACCTCTGGTGAGTCTGTAATAGAAATCTGATCAAATTCTAGGATGTAGCTGTTAATGATTCAGTGAGCAGCACAACTGCTGGCGATTCATGCACAGAGCTTTTAGCCTTGAGTTCAGCCTGGCAGTGTGATTTGGTGCAATTGACTAGCTTCCTGTGCTGATTTACCTTATCTGTAAAACAGATGATAATGCTCAAAGTACCAAGAGGGAAAAATGGAACATTCTTACCTCTAGCCAAATGATTCTATTTAGTATTTTAGCATAACTAAAAGATTATACATCTAATAATACATAATATCTGTATAAATGCTTTTTTTTAAAAATCAGATTGTCAGGACTTCTCTGGTGGTTTAGTGGCTAAGACTCTGCTCCCATGCAGGGGGCCTGGGTTCAATCCCTGGTCAGGAAATTAGGTCTCACATGCAACTAAGAACAAATAAAAGTCACTCAGTCATGTCTGATTCTTTGTGACCCCATGGACTATTGCCTACTAGGCTCCTCTGTCCATGGGATTTTTGAGGCAAGAATGCTGGAGTGGGTTGCCATTTCCTTCTCGAGGGGATCTTTCCCACCCAGGGATTGAACCCAGGTCTCCTGCATTGTAAGCAGACACTTTACAGTCTGAGCCACCAGGGAAGTCAGGGAAATTAAAAGACCTTGGTAAAATCAGAATCAGTCAAGCTTGAAGGCTAAAATGTACAGTGTTGGTATGTTTTTTAAACACAAAGGATGCATTATAAGTGATCATACATGCCAGTTTGCCTGAGACAACTCTGGTTTATGTTGCCTAGGTGTAATTATTAATAGCACACTCTTTGCATTCACAAAAGGGTCTGGATTTAAGGACAAATTATATGGTTATCTTGACTACCGGAATGCAAACGGAGATTTTCCATCTTTGTTTCCTGAGATAAAAAATCATCCTAAAACATGTTTGAGCATAGAAATGACCTTTCCTTCACATATATTATCTAGAGTGCCACTTACTTACACTGCATCTTATTAAAGTGAAGAACAATCTCACTTAATTGCAGCCACAATTGCCTTCAAAAAATTCCCAACAAAAAGAGCACATTCTGATCCTAGACCAGGAAGCTGCGCCTTTTTAAAATAGAGATGCTAGATATTGAGAAGGAGAGATGGGAATAGGCTTCCTACTTTTCTGGGCATCTGTCCAAAGGTTTCTGCCTCATAGCCTCAAATGTCTTCCCCCGCCTCCCCCCCACCCTCCTTCCCAATTCTGGAAGCAATTTCCCTTAAAGCTCCAAGTTCTTTCCTAACAATCCTGTCACAAACTGAGTGATGCTGAAAACTATGTCCAGTTTCAGGGGCTCTCTAGCTGCTGCATACACACAGCAAATCTCTGGTAGAACTGCATTTCATCTCCAGTCCTGGGCTGATAGGAGTGCTTCTAATTCACAGTGATAGTGGAGGGGAGGGGACAGTGAAATTATCATCATAGGGTACATCAGTGACAGGAAATAAATGATGAAAACTTGATAAACCACTTCAGAAATGTCTGAAGTAATAGTAAGAGTTGGCAGGGGTAATAGTTTTCCATTCTTTGCTATTTGAGGCACACTGAATACCAAAACTGGTGGCTCTCCTGTAAGGATTCAGTGTTTCAGGTGTTACCACATTAGTCTTCATCAAGCTGTTCGTAGAATGTCTGCTGCCACAACCGGGTTCCCAAGTCTTCTCACGTGGTTACATGGCAAAGTTCTTGGAGGCGAGGAAACCATTTCTCCTTGGTGGTGGTGTACTGGTAAACCAGCGGTGTGAATGCTGATCTTCACCTCCTGCAGCATCTTCCTAGCGTAGCATTCTGACAGCATTGTCATAAGAGCACATGTCCCCCGCTGTGGCAAAAATAAATTTTTCACATTGACCACAATTTAGTTGACACATCTGTGCTTGGTGCATTATTATGCCGCAGTGGTGGTGAAGTTAGAACTGGAAACAGCTCACTGAAAACATCTGATGAAATGTTTGAACAGAAAGTGAAACCTCAAAATACTTCAAGTTTGAAATATCTATTTGCTGCTAGTACCTTTCATAACAAAGTACATGAGGGTCACATCTGACTTATTGGTTAGAAAATTATTGCTCTCAAGCAACTCATACTCTGTTTAATGAAAAGCATATTAGCATTTACCAGGGGGAGGGTTGGAAGGACAAGCAATTGAGATGTGTACATGAAGGACTTGATAGAGTCTGATACTGTTCTGTTGATAGGGGTGATGGCTATACATGAGTATCCATTCTATTTTATTTGTTTCCAAAGATATGTAATACTCTTTGGGATGTACAATTTATATGCTAAAGCATATGGAGCCTGAGCGCATAATACTGAAAGGAAACCCCAGTTTCACACAGACCCTCTAAGAAAGGTAGAAAGGTCAGAATTCAGATATATATTAGTAGCATACAGTCATACCTAGTGTCAATGTTTTATTTTTTCCTAATATCAAAATCTCAGTTGCTTTAGGAAACAGATGGTTGTCATTAAGAACACAAAGCACAGGAACTCCCTGGTGGTCCAGTGGTTAGGTCGCTACTTTTCCACTGCAAAGGGCAGAGGTTCAATCCCTGGTCAAGGAACCAAGATCCTATATGCTGTAGTGTGGCCAAAAAACCCCACAAAAGCATAGAATCTGTCCAGCGGTCCACTCAGTCTAGTGAAAGTAAAACGGGTACCTAAACCCAGCGTGAGGCAAGTGGAGAAGTGATTATAAAGCATCTGATTATATAAGGCATTGGGTTAGGTTAGTACAAAGAGAATCATAGAGTAAAGACAGTCCCCACACACAGGATGAGATGATTGGGAGGATATGTTTCATGGTGGTGGTAGAATAAATGGAGAAAAGCGAGGAAAACAATTAGAGTGAGGATGAGGTGGTATTTGTAATGTAAAGAGCACAGGTTCTGGAACCTGGCCAGACATATATACCACTTACTGGTGGCTCAGTGGTAAAGAATCTGCCTGCCAGTGCAGGAGATGCAGGAGATCCAGGTTCAACTCTTGGGTCAGGAAGATCCCCTAAGGAAGGAAATGGCAACCCACTCCAGTATTCTTACCTGGGAAATCCCAGGGACAGAGGAACCTCAGTCAGTTCAGTTCAGTTGTTCAGTCATGTCCAACTCTTTGCAACCCTCTGGACTGCAGCATGCCAGGCTTGTCCATCACCAACTCCCAGAGCTTACTCAAACTCATGCCCATCAAGTCGGTGATGCCATCCAAGCATCTCATCCTCTGTCGTCCCCTTCTCCTCCTGCCCTCAATCTTTCCCAGCATCAGGATCTTTTCCAAGGAGTCAGTTCTTCGCATGAGGTGGCCGAAATATTGGAGTTTCAGCTTCAGCATCAGTCCTTCCAATGAACATTCAGGACTGATTTCCTTTAGTATTGACTAGTTTGCTCTCCTTGCAGTCCAAGGGACTCTTTAGAGTCTTCTCCAGCACCACAGTTCAAAAGCATCAATTCTTCAGCACTCAAGATTTCTTTATAGTCCAACTCTCACATCCATACATGACTACTGGAAGAACCATAGCTTTGACCAGACAGACCTTTGTCAGCAAAGTAAAGTCTCTGTTTTTTAATACACTGTCTAGAGGAGCCTGGCGGGCTACAGTCCACAGGGTTGCAAAACTGTTGGACACAATTAGAATAAGATATATCACATTGGATGATAACAATAATTCCTACTTCCACAGGGTTTTAAGAATTAAATGAAGTAATCCAGGTAAAGAATTTACTGCTTGATGTCATAGACACTCAACAAATATGAATGTATCATGGAACTTGGAAGGTACTTTTTCTATGTGTTACATACAGTCTAGCAGAGGAAAGAGAAAAGTAAACAGGCCGTTTTCATCCAGTGTGATGTTCCAGATGCAGGAGGCGCAGGTGACTCTGAGAAGACCCAGGAAGCACCTAATAGTTAAACAGCTACCATGTTTTGAGCACTACAGTCTCTGAAGGGCTTGAATTGCATTATCCCATTGAGTCCCAGGGTAAAATTCAGCTCTGTGAGTGCCCTCGGCTGCATTCTTTCCCCTCTGTGATGCAGGTCTCCATTCAAGGCATCTGGCACTTCAGGAAAAGGCCCGGGACATTCCCTGGTATTTGAGAATGTGCCTTCCAATGCAGGGGATGTGGGTTCAATCCCTGGTGGGGAACTAGATCCCATGTGCCACAGGGCAATAACCCAGGTCAAGGCAACTGGAGAGGCAGACATCCTGCAACCCAACTGAGCCCATGCTCTACAACAAGAGAAAGCCTACACACCACAGTGAAGACCCAATGCAGGAAAAAAAAAGGGGGGAAATACAAGAGGGAGACAGTCCTTACCTCCAGCTCCTTTGCTCCAGCCACAGTTTCCTAATCACACCCATGTAAATATGTGGTCGTTGCTCAGTTGTGTCCGACTCTTTGACATCCCATGAACTGTAGCCCGCCAGGCTCCTCTGTCCATGGGATTTCCCAGGCAAGAATACTGGAGTGAGTTGCTATTTCATTCTCCAGGGGATCTTCCCCACCCAGGGATTGAACCCCGGTCTCCCGCATTGCAGGCAGTTTCTTTACCGTCTTTACTCACTTTTAAAGCAGCTGACTTTGGGGTGGGCTAAGGAGTGTACGAGTGAGTTTCCGGTGGGATGAGAGGCAGGCGAGTACTCTGAGAGGAAGTGACTGAAACAGGTTGTGTAGCTATTCTACCACTGAGGAGCCTGTGTTCCCAACATTCCAGAGAACGGCCAGCCCCACCCTGGAACAGCTTTCCCAGCATTACTCCCAGTGACAGCAGCAGCATACCTGGGAACACAACTCACTTCATGGCTGCCCACAGCTACACCATTCCTTCCCACTGGGCTTTGGGAGTACACAAGACCTATTCATTACACAGCCTTGGGCCACTTGGAATTCTGAACACCTCATTTTTAAACAGAGAGCCCTGCTTTTCCAAGGCTCCTTTGCTCCAAATTACATGAGAGATTTTAGCCCATGTACAGTGATGCCAGTTACTACTTGGATCAGGGATTAGATAAGAGAGTCATTTCTTGGAATATGTGTGAGAGGATCTGAGCCTTGGATAAAGGGAATTGAAAAGACTTTGACCTAAGACGAAGGCAGACAGAATAGCCCTAACTTAAATGAGCAAAAATATATCAGCACCAAGAGTTTTTCATTCAACTGTTATTTTTATTAAGCACTGACTCTGCCAAATGTTAGTAATTTAATAGTGAAGTAGTCAGTTTCTGCTCTCACGCAGCTCACAAGTTAGTGGAAGAGACAACTATTAAATAATATTAATTACACTTGTGATAGGGGCTTCCCTTGTGGCTCAGCTGGTAAAGAATCCACCTGCAATGTGGGAGACCTGGGTTTTATCCCTGGGTTGGGAATACTCCCTGGAGAAGGGAAAGGCTACCCACCCCAGAATTCTGGCCTGGAGAATTCCAAGGACTGTATAGTCCATGGGTTCACAAAGAGTCAAACACAACTCAGTGACTTTCACTTTCACACTTGTGATAAATGATGGGGAGGAAAGTATAACTTAATATGTAGGAGTCAAGTAAAGCTTGCCAGAGGCAACGACATTTGAGCTGCCATCTGAAGGATGAGCAGGACCTTCAGTTCAGTTCAGTCGCTCAGTTGTGTCCAACTCTTTGCGACCCCATGCAGGAGACAAATTGGGAGAAGGATGACCAGAAGACAATATAAGAGGGCCAAGTAGGCAACCCTTGTGTGCAGGAGGGAGGGCCAGGAGTGGGCGTACTTGCCTCCATGTGGATGGTGAAAGTTGCTCAGTCATGTCCAACTCTTTGCCACCCCATGGACTGTATGGAATTCTCCAGGCCAGAATACTGGAGTGGGTAGCCTTTCCCTTCTCCAGGGGATCTTCCCAACCCAGGAACTGAACCAGGGTCTCCTGCATTGCAGGTGGATTCTTTACCAACTGAGCTATGAGAGAAGCCCCCATGTGGTAGAGGATGTGAAATGGAGCACACACAACAGGGTGGAAGACTTGTGATTGGCTCTACTTCCTTCCCCCCGGTTTTGTCTACTAGATTAAGTCAGCTGTGTTCCCACTGACAAATGCAGAGACTCCAGTAAACTCAGTTTCAAGTCTTTAGACTCTCTTGACCATCTAGGGTAACCATATCAGGGAGATCCTTTTCATAGAGATCTGGGTTTTCTGCGGTCCCATTAAACTAATATTTTCCCAGCCTAGTGTAAGAGGCAGTCTTCTTTTTATAATCTTAATATACTTCAAAGTGCCAGACTTTGCCACACTCGATAAGCCATTTAATGGAAGAATCATTGTCAGCACTGTGCTGACTGGGGAATGGGCTGTCCATCCCTGAGTTTATTCCAAAGGAGAAATTAGAGAAATCCTTGATTGCATAATTTGGTCAGCTCACTTGGGAGCAACCCCAGTTTTCCTATCCTGCCATAGATTTCTTTCTAACCCATTTCTCATACTATGCTTCACATTGACTATTTAATAAACTTTGTAATCCAAGCATTTCAGTTTGGTTTGTGACCTTTTATATTCCATGAATTCTGGGACAGCTTGTCTAGCAGTATATTTAGAGGCTGTCATTAGATGAAGATAATTTTCCACATAACAGAGTGACACACACACACACAGATTTTTTAAATTAGCTGATCTAATCAATGACATTGATAAACCTAGGCTAGGTTGGGGCTTCCTTGGTGACAGACAGTAAAGAATTTACCTGCAATGCAGAAGACCCAGGTTCAATCCCTGGGTTGGGAAGATCCCCTGGAGAAGGGAATGGCAACCCACTCCAGTATTCTTGCCTAGAGAATCCCGTCGACAGAGGAGCCTGGAGGGCTACAGTCCATGAAATCGCAAAAAGTCGGACATCACTGAGTGACTAACACTTTTACTTTCAGGCTCATCAGGGGAAAAAAAAAGGAAATACAAATTACCAGTATCAGGAATGAGAGATGACATTTCTACACATTCTTCAGATTCTAAAAGAAGAATAAGGAAATATCAACAACTTTATGCCAATAAGGGCTTCCCTCATAGCTCAGTTGGTAAAGAATCTGCCTGCAATGCAGGAGACCCTGGTTCGATTCCTGGGTCGGGAAGATCCACTGGAAAAGGGATAGGCTACCCACTCCAGTATTCTTGGGCTTCCCTTGTGGCTCAGCTGGTAAAGAATCCGCTCACAGTGCAGGAGACCTGGACTCGATCCCTGCGTTGGGAAGATCCCCTGGAGAAGGGAAAGGCTACCCACTCCAGTATTCTAGCCTGGAGAATTCCATGGACTGTACACTCTGGGGTCACAAAGAGTCATACACAACTGAGTGACTTTCACATGCCAATAAATTCAACAGCTTAGATGGAGGTGACAAATTCCTTGGAAAACATAAACTATCAATCCACACTCAAGAAGAAACAATAATCTAAATAGCACTATCTTTTAAGGAAATTGAAGTTGTAATTTAACACCTTCTCATTGTGGGATTTCCCTGGTGGTCCAGTGGTTCAGAATCCACCTGCCAATGCAGGGGATGTGGGTTTGATCCCTGGTCTGGGAGGATCCCACATGCCGAGGGGCAACCAGGCCCATGGTGTTGCAACTACTGAAGCCCGTGCACCTAGAGCCTGTGCTAAACAGCAGAGGCTACTGCAATCAGAAGCCTGCCCACCACGACTAGAGAGTAGGCACCCCCACCCACAGCAACGAGAGAAACCCGCACACAGCCAAGACCCTGCACAGCCAGAAATACAAAAACAGCAACAGTAAAACCTTTCCACTATGATACAGCCACTTTGGAAAACAGCCTGGCAATTTCTTCAAAGGTTAAACACAGAGTCACTATATGATCCAGTAATCCTACTCCTTCGGTATATACTCAAGAAAAATGAAAACATGTTCACACAAACACTTGTACACAAATGTTCATAGCAGCATTATTCATGACAGCCAAAATGTGGAAACAATCCAGATTAATCAGCTGATAAATAGATAAACAAAATGTGGCATATGCATACCATAAAATATTCAGACCTAAAAAGGAATGAAATGTTGACATATGCTATAATATAGATAAACCTTGAAAACATGCCGAATCAAAGAAGCCAGTCGCAAAAGACCACATTGAGTATGATTCCATTTATACGAAATGTCCAGAATTAGCAAAACCATAAAAGTAGATAGGTGATTGCCAGGGCCTGGGAACAGTGGGGAAAATTAGGGTGACTCCTAGTAGGTACAGAGTTTCTCTTTGGGAGAATGAAAATGTTATGGAATTTTGATTGTGGTAATGGATGCACAACTCTATAAATACAGTAAAATCCACAGAATTGTACCTTCTAAAAGGGTGAACTTTATGCTCTATGAATTATATCCTGGTAAAGCTATTATTTATTATACAGCAATCTATATAATTCACCATATTAAGGACTATAAAAGAAAAAGTCTAAATTGTATCAATAGATGCAGAAAATCCAACATTGATTCTTGGTTAAAAGAAAAAAAAACCTCCTAGCAGACTAGGAATAGAAGGGAACTTCCTCAATCTGTTTTAGGGCGTCTACTGATAACATCATACTAAATGATAAGAGACTGAAGGTTTTCCCTCTAAAATCAGGAATAAGGGAAGGATGTCTGCTTTTACCACTTCTGTTTAACACTGTTCTGGTTCAAGCCAGTATAATAAGGCAAGAAAAAGAAACAAAACACAATCAGATTGAAAAGGAAGTAGTAAAACTGTCTTATTCAGAGAGGACATGGTTGTCAATGAAGAAAATCCCATGGAGTCTACAAAAATAGCTTCTAAGTAATAACTGAGTTAGCATGACTGCTGGATACAAGTTCAATATATAAAAAATCAACCGAATTTCATTATATTAGCAAACAATTGAAAATTGAAATAAAAAACATACCATTTTGGAACTTTTCTGGCAGTCCAATGCTAGGACCCAGCACCTTCATTGCCACATGCCTGAATCCAATCCCTGGTCAGGGAACTAAGATCCTGCAGCATGGCAAAAAAAAAAAAAAAAACATACCATTTACTCTAGTTCCAAAAATGTCAAATATATAGCAATGAAACTGCCAGAAGAAGTCCAAGTCCTACACACTGAAAACGATCAATACAAAACATAGCTAAAAAAAATTAAAGAAACAAATGAACAGATGAACAAATGAACAAATGAACAAATGAATAGATACTCGATGGTCCAGAAGACAGTATTGTTAACATGTCAGTTCTTCTTGAATTTACATATAAGGCTATTCTACTCAAAGCCCCAGCAGATTTTTGTGTAAAAAGTAACAAACTTATTCTAAATTTTATTTGAAAATGAAGAAGACCTAGAATAGCTAAATGACTTTGGAAAAGACACAGTAATCAAGACAGTATAGTGTTGGCATAAAGATAGATCACTGGGGGAAAAATAGAGTGTGGAAATAGACTACACACATATGGTAAATTGATTTTTCAACAAACATGTAAAGTGATTTAGTAGAGAAAGGACTATCTTGAGACTGCTAAAATATTGGCTACCCAAGGGGGATAAAAACTACTCTGATTTATGTCTTACACCATATACAAAAGTTAGCTTAACATTTACAGACTTAAACATAAAACTTAAAACTATAAACCTTCTAGAAGAAAGTATAGGATTAGAATACCAAAAGCATGATCCCTAAAATAAAAAAACTAATAAATTGTATTTCTTTAAGAATTTTAAAGTCTCAAAACTCAAAAATAAGAAAACAAAAACCCATTGAAACAGTGCAAATACCAAGTCTCCTGTAAATGTGTTACCATACTTTCATGATTTAAAAAAGAAAAAAGAAAGAGAATTAAAAAATAAAAAAAAATTTTAATTGAGAAAATAATTTGAACAGATAATTCATCAAAAAGATACATGGATGGCAAAAAAAGCATATTTTAAAACACTCAACATCATTAGTCATTAGGGAAATCAAAATTAAAATAACAAAGAGATACCACTACACACTTATTAGAATATCCAAAATTAAAAAGACTGATCATACCAACTGTTGTCAATGATGCAGACCAACTGGACCTCTCATATGCTACTGAGGAGAATGAAAAATGGTACAAACACTTGGAAAATAATTTGGCAATTTCTTTTAAAAAATTAATCTTTACCTACCTTATCATCTATCCATTCTATTTCCAAGAGAAATGTAAGTATGTGCCCATACAAAAATTTATAAACAAATGTTCACAGAAGCTTTATTTCTAATATTTCAAAACCAGAAACAACCCAAATGTCCATCAGGAGGTGAATACATAAACAAATTGTGGTATATCTACTTAGCATTTGATAAATTCAACAGAGGAGAATTACTGAGCCACTGATACACTCAAGAGCCTGGATGAAACTCAAAATAATGCTGAGTGAAAGAAGCCAAAAGAATAGTGCACACTATATGATTTCAGTTATATACAATCCTAAGGAATGGAAGCTAATCCATAGAGAAAGAGAGTAGTGATTGCCTGAGGACAAATAAATGGATTACAAAAAGATATAAGGAAAGAGCTTCCACCAGCAAGGTGACAATTTGTTGAAGGCTCAGATGAAAGTTAGCATTTTTTAGCAATAAAGTATTTTAAATTAAAAAAAAAGATATAAGGAAACTTTGGGAGATTATGGATGTATTATTCATTAACTTGCTTATGGTTTCATAGGTATGTACACATTAAAACTTATAATATTATATACTTTAAATATATACAGTGTATGTTACCTCTCAATTACTTCAATAAAACTGTTTAAAAAGATCAGAGAATAGAGTTAGCAAAAATAAATGTAATACCTATTAAAAAAAATAGCCAACATTTATTGAACATTTTGGACTTCCCTGGTGGCTCAGATGGTAAAGCATCTGCCTACAATGTGGGAGACCCGGGTTCAATCCCTAGGTTGGGAAGATCTCCTGGAGAAGGAAATGGCAACCCACTCCAGTATTCTTGCCTGGAAAATCCCATGGACGGAGGAACCTGGTAGGCTATAGTCCATGGGGTCACAAAGAGTCGGACACAACTGAGCAACTTCACTCTCTTTTCACTGAACATTTTAGAACAGTAAACATTATGCTAATTAAGTTACTTGGAGAAGGCAATGGCACCCCACTCCAGTACTCTTGCCTGGAAAACCCCGGGATGGAAGAGCCTGGAAGGCTGCAGTCCATGGGGTCGCTAAGAGTCGGACACGACTGAGCGACTTCACTTTCATGCATTGGAGAAGGAAATGGCAACCCACTCCAGTGTTCTTGCCTGGGGAATCCCAGGGACAGCGGAGCCTGGTGGGCTGCTGTCTGTGGGATTGCACAGAGTCGGACACAACTGAAGCAACTTAGCAGCAGCAGCAGCAATTAAGGTCCTAGTTCCCAGTCACTTCATAAGGGAGGCAGTATTACTTCCATTAAGTAACTCACTCAAATTACATAAACCAGTGAGATGTTAAGCCAGAACTCAAACCCTTGACTTCACTACCTATAATCATACCCTCTGGATACCATGATTCCAAGAGGCCTTCAAGGAATTTGCAGCCGAGTGGTGAGGCAGATGGGCTTCCCAGGTGGCTTAGAGGTAAAGGATCCACCTGCCAACACAGGAGACGCAGGTTCAATCCCTGGGTTGGAAAGATTCCCCTGGAGGAGGAAATGGCAACCCACTCCAGTATTCCTACCTGGAGTACTCCATGGATGGAGGAGCNAGTGGTGAGGCAGATGGGCTTCCCAGGTGGCTTAGAGGTAAAGGATCCACCTGCCAACACAGGAGACGCAGGTTCAATCCCTGGGTTGGAAAGATTCCCCTGGAGGAGGAAATGGCAACCCACTCCAGTATTCCTACCTGGAGTATTCCATGGATGGAGGAGCCTGGCAGGGTACAGTCCATGAGGTCAGAGTTGGACATGACTGAGTGACTAAACATGCACTCACTCACAGAGAGACAGATGCTGCCACAGATACCATCTCCTAACTACAACGGAGTCACTGATGGGGAGAGAAAGAGAAATTTTAGTAAAGCTGAAACTAAGCTCTTCCAAGGTTCCAAGCCAGACCACCGGCCAAACAACGTGGGCGAGGCTCTAGATAGAGTCCTGGTGCTTCTGTAGGGCCACTGGAGAAGAGAGGGGCTGGTGAGAAGGGATGGGAAGCCTCTGTGTAGACCAAAGGAGATTGGGCCATCCACACTCAGTTCAGGCAGGGCTCCTTCAGTTCTGCCCAAGTTAATCAGAAGCAACTGATCAAACATTGCCTTTTCCCATTTCAGGAATATGAAGATAGGTTTTTAATTGAAAGACCTAAATTAGAACNCCAAAGGAGATTGGGCCATCCACACTCAGTTCAGGCAGGGCTCCTTCAGTTCTGCCCAAGTTAATCAGAAGCAACTGATCAAACATTGCCTTTTCCCATTTCAGGAATATGAAGATAGGTTTTTAATTGAAAGACCTAAATTAGAACCTTGGGTGAATCCTTTCACTGCTCAGTATTCCCACTGCCTCGTCTCTAAGGTGGGGAAGTTGACCTAGGTATTGCTGTGGTTCCCTCTAGGTCTCCCGTGCTCTGTCCCAGCCTGGTATGGTTTTTCCAGAGTGTGAAGGCTCTGCTGGCCATCCAGGAAGTGTCTAGTAGGGTGATTTTACTTCTCTCAGCAGCTCTGCTGACTACAGGGAAATGTACTGAGATCATAAAGCAGCATCATTAAATGACTAAAAAGGAAAATCATTAACTATGGATGCCTTTATATTAATAGTTACTTTTCTGATTAAATAATAAAGGTTAATCATAGACATTTAAGGAAATACAGACTGTGAGGAAAGAGTTAACTCAGCAGGTCTGGTTGGCTACTCNCAGGAGAAGAAGTGGATAAGATAAAAGGATAAGGTGGTTGAATGGCATTAGCAACTTGATGGATATGAGTTTGAGCAAGCTCTGGGAGTTGGTGATGGATAGGGAAGCCTGACGTGTTGCAGTCCGTGGGGTCGCAAAGAGTCAGACACGACTGAGTGACTGAACTGAATTGAGTGAACTGGTATATGTATGTGTATGTATATGTATATGTGTATATGTATATAATGGTATACTACTTAGCCATAAAAAATAAGGATACTTTGCCATTTGCAGCCACATGGATGGACCTGGAGGATATTATGCTAAGTGAAAGAAACTAATCAGACAAAGAAGGATACTCTGTATGTTATCACTTATATGTGGAATCTAAAAAATGAAACAAACTAGTGACTGTAGCGAAAAGAAGCAGATGCAGATACAGAGAATAAACTAGCAGTGACCAGTGGGGAGAGGAAATACAGGGGCAGGGGATTAAGAGGGACCAACCACTATGTATAAAATAAGTTACACAAACACATTATTCAACACAGAGAATTAGCCAATATTTTATAAAAACTATAAACAGAGTATGAACTTTAAAAATTATAAACAACTATATTGTACACCTTGAAGAAGAAAATGGCAACCCACTCCAGTATTCTTGCCTGGAGAACCCCATGAACAGAGGAGCCTGGTGGGCTACTGTTCATGGGGTCATAACGAGTCAGACATGACTGAGTGATTAAGCACATGTTGTACACCTATAACATATAGCATTGTACATCAACTATACTTCAGTAAAAGTTAATTAAGGGAAAATGACGTTGAGCTTCCTCCCCATCTGACAGTGAGAGAGCAAGGAGAGTCACAGCCGTGACGCCAAAGTCGTTGCGCCCTGTGTGTGTGAGGAGCTCTGTGGCTTCCCTGCTGCTCCTGTGTAAGGTGGGAGGCAGGTGGGCACACCCTTGGGGGCTGCAGATGGGCTGAGGGAGGAAGCTCTGGGAGAGGCTTGTGGGGAGAGGGGAAGCTGACATGAAGTGTGTGGTGGGGGTGTGTGTGCACATGTGTGTGGTGAGGAGGAAGCCTTGTGGAAGTAAGCCCCAAGAAAAAGGAATAGAATCCACAGGGAATGGATAAAGAGCAAAAGATATTTTGTATTAAAAACAAACTGAAAAGAAATAAAGCTACAGCCTACCTACCTTTCCATCTGTCCACCATCAGCAACCTTGCCACAGTTCCCGAGTCAAGGACAGGGCCTGAGCTCCGGAAGCCACCCTCCTGTGGCCCCTTCCTCCTAGCTCGCCAGGCAGGCCTGCTCTGGTCCTCCTGTGCCCCAGGGGCCACAAATGCCCCCCACCTTTGCCTGTCTCTCTCCTGCCCGGACTTCAACTTTCAGGTCCCGGGTTGCCACCCCAGGGGCCTCCCTCTGGTCCCCAGGCCGAGACCTGGGAGGAGGAGCTGGGGGGTTGCTGGGGGCCCTGCTTGCCCACATCAATCTGCTCAACCACGGCAGTCGTCTGCATCCTGAAATCTGGACCTGGAGGACAGCTGTCACCCTAGTCCCTGGGCTGAGGAGCCTGCAAGGGCAGGCTCCTGCATCCCCACATTAGGCCTCTAGGGGGCGCCTCCCACCCACTATTTAGACCCAAACCTAGGCTCCTGCAGGCAGGGACTGAGAGAAGGCGTTTCCTGTTCTCTGGGACCTGGCCCTCCCAAGGAAGCCAGTTAGGGTGATTTGGAAAGGAAGTCCAATTCCTCAGACCAGGGACGCAAGGAATCACTGTGATGACCCTGGGGATGGCTGTCCTGCCTGCTGAGACAGCCTCTGTGGTCAGCACCCTTTCCTCGTACAGTTCCCACTGGCCACCCACGGGGCCCAAGGCTTACTTGCTGGTCACTCCCGACTGGGAGGTTGGCTTCTTTTGGGGGGATTACCAGATTCAACTTGTAAGAACAGGGGATGCTCAGTCAAATCTGAATTTCAGATAAAAAATGAATAACTTGGCAGTATACATATGCCCCCCACACATTGCACAGGAGAGACTTATACCCCAAATTACCCACAGTTTATGCAAAGTTCAAGGTTAGCCAGGCTCCCCATATCTTGTGTGATGGCCCGGCTGCCTTTGACTGAATCATCTTCTGGTCTGCAGCTGCCAGGTCCACGGTGTTCCGTTGGCCTCCCACTGAAGTGAGGTAGAGTGAGAGAGGGTGGCCCTGGCTCTATGAGGGGCTCATTAGGATGTAGAGGGGACTGAGGACAGCCGGGGGAGCCAGGCCCTGGTACTGTAGGGGCCCAGGGCCCCAGGAAGGGTGCAAGCCATCCTTCTCGAGGGACGGATTCTCAGCTTGTTTGTGCCAAGAAAAGCCACCGGGAAGCCTGCCCACGTGTGCTCCTCGAGTCCCTGGGCCTGTGGGAGGGTGTGCAAGTTCTGATGTACCTGGGCTGCTCAACTGGCCTCTCGCCAGCAGCCTTGGCCTCACCTGGGACTTGTCAGCAGTGCAGGCTCTGCCTCCACATGCATATGCATGCACACATGTGCACACACACATGCACATGCACACGCGTGCACACACATTCATGTACACACAGCCCCCCACCCCTGAGGTCTCGGAGAGGACCTTGGTGGGAGATGCCTGCCGACTGCCTCCCTTGCTCCTTCCAGTGAAGTGGGGAATGAACTGAGCTGCTTCTTACCATCTTTATTTTCTAGTCTCTTGGGGGAACTGACTGCACACTTTGCCTGTCGTGGGATGTGTGCCTGTCACAGCCCTGGGTCACAGCTGGCTGTCATCGGAGCTGGCCCTGCTGGAATGGTCTTTGTCTGGCTGGTGTGTTGCAGCTGTGAGGACTGGTCACCTCACCTGTGACAGCAGGGACTGAGCAGACAGGAAGTGGAGGGAGGGTTTCCTGGGCAGGGGCTGTCGCCATCCCCTTTGTGGTGGGGAAATGAGACGGACTGGGTATTCCAGGTGAGGGGCCAGGCTGTGTGCTCTGTTCCTGTGACACCAGAGCACCCACCCCCGCTTCTTACCTCTCTAAGGGCGGGGCCTGTGGGACAGTACTCATTTTCCCTTCCCTTCCCTCTTCCTCCTGTGGTCCCAGGGACCCCTTTGCAGGAGTGTCTTCCGGGGGAGGGGATCATGGCTGAGGGCTGGGGGGTTTGAGGTGGNTTCCACAATATTCAAGGGTCAACTGTACACACATACACACACATAGTTTTATTTTAAGGATTTGGCTCACGTGACTGTGGGCTCTGACCAGTCTGGAATTTGTAGGGCAGGTTGAAATTTCAGGGAAAAGTTTTGATGTTGTAGAATTGAACTTAAACTCTGTAGACTAGAAACACAGAGTTTCTTTGTTGTGGCCATGAAGCAGAATTTCTTTGGGAAACCTCAGTATTTGCTCTTAAGGATAAAGGCCCACCCACATTTTGAAGGTAGAAAAGTACCGATTTAAATGTTAACCACACATAAAATTAACTATCATAGTTGTGATCTTTCCTTTTTAAAGAGGAAAGGGAGGGTGGATTCCCAAATGTGATCCACTATCACAAGACTGACCCTGAGATGTCCCTGCTCCCAGCCCCCGCACCCCAGTCACAAGCGTCTCCCCTTAGCCACAGCCAAAGCAAGTCTGGCTTTGGCCAGAAGAGGGCACTGCCACCTACTTGTGTGACTATCTGCTTGGGAACCAATAGGATGGAAGAGGTTTTGACATGACTTTCAATTAATTATTATTTTTTACAGCCCCTGAGTTAGCATAGCACAACCTTGATAGAATAAATGCCTGTAAACTTTTAGTTTCACTGTGAGACCAAAGCACCTCCCTGTCATCACTGAAACTTGAGGTTCAATAATGCAAAAGGATGTAGGATACACATGTCCTTTGGCTTCCCTGGTNTACAGCCCCTGAGTTAGCATAGCACAACCTTGATAGAATAAATGCCTGTAAACTTTTAGTTTCACTGTGAGACCAAAGCACCTCCCTGTCATCACTGAAACTTGAGGTTCAATAATGCAAAAGGATGTAGGATACACATGTCCTTTGGATTCCCTGGTGCAGTTAGGCAGAGCCACACTAAATGGTTTTTTCAGATCAAGAAAATCCAGGCTGATGCAGAGAAAAGGAGGAAGTTGAGGCATTTGGGGACTGAGAGGAAGAACTGGGAAGAAAGAATCCACCTGCACTGCAGGAGACCCAGATTTGATTCGATCCCCTGGTGGGGAAGACCTCCTGGAGAAGGAACTGGCAACCCATCCAGTATTCTTGCCTGGAGAATTCAATGAACAGAGGAGCCTGGTGGGCTACAGTCCACTGGGTCGCAAAGAGTTGGACACGACTTAGCGACTAAATCACTGGGCCTCCAAGCAGGTAAGGAATCTTCTGGTATGATACAGAGGAGGCAGGCTTGGAAGGTTACTCTCTGTGTTTGGGTTTGAGAGAATAATACTACAGGCCCCTCTGGCAAAACCACTTGGCCTAGCAGAGCAGTTAATCTAATCTCTGGATTTTTAATTGGAAATGGAAACTCACATAAGTATAGTTGTTCTTTAGTTCTCGTTAATAATTAAAAGCCTCCTTCCCCTGCTTCCATGCTAATGACAGCTTCCATTCATGCAGCTTGAGATTTTGCAGAGAAGGCTTTCCCACCCACAGCAAGGAACAGAGCAGGTACTGATTATTTCCACTTTACAGCTGAGGAAACACAGAGGGTGAATGATTTGCTCTGGCTCCCCATAATTTAAGCATGGGAGGGGACTAGATGCGTGGGGCCCGATAGCCCTGTGCTCTGTCCCCTATCAAAAGTACATTCCTAACCCTCAGCACTGCTGTTTCCAAGGTCTATTAAAAGCTGAATGTATGCAAACCCCATGACCCAGCAATTCCACTTGGAGGGATGTATACAGCAGAAACGCATGCACACAGGCACCAAAAGCATATGCAATACTGTTCATAGCAGAATAACGTGAACTGGCCCCAAAGGGAAACCAACCCCAAGTCCAACCAATACAGAATGGGTAAGTAGACTGTGTATATTTCTATCGTGAATTCCATGTGGTAATGAGAATGAATGAACAAGATTTATGCAAAATATAAAAAATTTCACAAAGTATCAAAGTTCAAAACAGCAAAATTAATACAAAATATTGAAAGGTAGGGGCTTCCCTGTTAGCTCAGATGGTAAAGAATCTTCCTGCAATGCAGGAGACNAATGAACAAGATTTATGCAAAATATAAAAAATTTCACAAAGTATCAAAGTTCAAAACAGCAAAATTAATACAAAATATTGAAAGGTAGGGGCTTCCCTGTTAGCTCAGATGGTAAAGAATCTTCCTGCAATGCAGGAGACCCGGGTTTGATTCCATGAACAGAGGAGCCTGGCGGGCTACAGTCCATGGGATTGCAAAGAATCAGATACGTTAGCGGTTATACCACTAGTAACTGGGACGGGGACACAGGGGTCTACTGGGGTGCTGGTAATATTCTATTTCTGAGCCTAGGTAGTAGTCATCTGAGTGGGACAGGTGTGTCAATTTGCACAAATTCACCAAGCTGTATATAAAAAGTTAAATAGCTTTTCCATGAGCAACTTTACTACTGCTCAAATGTGGCTCATCCCTGATGAAAGCAGACTTGTTTGTTGCTCGACTCCAACAGTGACCACATCACCATTCCCCAGAGAGTTCTCGAAGGGTTGAGAGAGCAGGTCAACATCTGCCTTTGCGTTTGTGCGTGCAAAAATACATTTCAGGAGGGCTGCCACACAGGAAGTTCATCCCCAGCCTGCACTACTACAAACATATGTTCATTCTGGGTGTCCAGAAAGTAAAAAAGGAGACATGCAAGCAGGTAAGTCAAACCCAGCGAACATCTCCAAATGGCAAAGCTTCCCTGCCTGTCTCGCCGTTAACACTAGCACTACCTTGCAGGGAAAACAGAACAAGAAATCTAACTCCTGCACCCCAAAGATGCAGATGGGACCTCTAGACAAGAGAGTCTCAAAACACAAAACACAGGGCAGCAAACTGAAGCTGTTCAAAATTCCATGGCAGGGCCTGATGAACTCATAAATGGAACCAGATTTCCTGTTGCCCAGAGTACAGCCTGCTTCTCATCAGCCGTTATTGCTTCTAACAGGATGAGGGGGCTTGAAAATCTTAAAGGACAAAAGTACAACATGTTAGATCAAGGACTAGCTATCTTCATCCGTGGGCCAAGGACATTTGGTTTAGGGCTACACACACACACACACACACACCCTGACTACACACACACACACACACACACACACACCCTGGCCACACACACACACACACACACACACACACCCTGGCTACACACACACACACCGTGGCTCCCTCTGCTGCTTTGGAGAGTTTCTCACACCGCTTCAGCTGCTTCTGTCTCCTATGTCAGTGATTACTGCTGTTTCGGACTCTCACTCCATCTCGGGATGTAAGAATGGAAATCTTACTTTGATACCTCCTCCAGCTTGATTGCATTTGGAGTAGCTGGCCTTCTTTTTCCCTCCCAATGGTCGGAGGGACACTAGCTGTACCCTTTGCTCCTTTCCATGATGTGGTGGGCTTCCCTGGCAGCTCAGATGGTAAAGAATCCACCTGCAATGCGGCAGACCCAGGTTCAATCCCCGGGTCGGGAAGATCCCCTGGAGAAGGGAATGGCAACCCACTCCAGTATTCTTATCTGGTGACTTCCATGAACAGAGGAGCCTGGTGGGCTACAGCTCATGGGGTCGCAAAGAGCTGGACACAACTGAATGACCAACACTTTCACTTTGACGTGGTAGGGTTGTCAGGACTCTGGAAGTTGGGCCATAAGGTGTACTGCGACTACAACAGCAAAACAATAGGGCGAGAGCAGAGGTCAGTACTGAGCCTGGTGGTGCTCCTCCAGGGTTTAAATGAGTCCCAGAGGAGCAGAGATACCCTGGGGTACGAATAGTTGGAGCCAGGAGTTTTCTGGCGGTGGCAACACTCAAAGTCGGTAGATGGCACAACAACATGGACCCAAAGGAATTCACTGCAGCGTTGTTGTCACAGAGAAATGAGAAGCAAGCAAAGCCTCCAATGGCACAATGTGTTAAATGATGCTATTGTTACATACAATGGGTTATCATGCAGCCATGAAAATAACGAGGCAGCTCTACGTTAAATAACACAGAAAATGGTCTACACTTTAATGTTAAATGATAAAGGCAAGCTGGAGACAACTCCATAAAGCATGATTCCATTTATATATTTAAAAAATCCTGTATGCTCACCCCCACCGTTTCCCACATGCCAGTATTGGTAAATGATCTAGAAGAATGCACATTCACCAGGTTACATATAGGAAAGGGAATTGAAGTAGCTGAAGGGGAGCATTCCAAATTTGGCATTTCTGTTTTTATTATTTATGCTGTACCAGTAGCTCTTTAGTGATTAAAAAAAATAATAATCTAGAAAGCCAGGGCGGGGACTTCCTTGGTAGTCCAGGGGTGAAGAATCTGCCGTGTAATACAGGGCACATGGGTTGGATCCCTGGTCAGAAAACTAAGATCTTACATGCCAGAGAGCAACTAAGCCTGTGTGCCACATCTAGAGAGTCTGTGCCCCGAAGAGAAAGATCCTACATGTCAACGAAGATTCCGCGTGTTGCAACTAAGATCCCATGCAGCCAAATAAAAAATAAATACATAGCATCAATTAAAAAAAAAAAAAAGCCAAGGCTACAGGGGTGGGGTATGAAGGAGGCACATCTGCTAAGCGTGGTCAGCACAGCCAGAGGCTTCTATGAGTCAGGATCAAGGACTGGGGAGTAGATTCACCCAGAATTTTGGCAGAGACTCGCAGCTCCTGGATATGCATAACAGATTTTTCTCCTGTTTTTTCTCTTTGGGGTCATGTGCTTTTGGTTCTTTGGGTCACTTCCAACCCCAGGCAGCCGGAGGAGAAGGGCCCCTCCCTAGGAGGTGCCCATTTGGCCTGAAGCCTTAGCAGAGAGGCCTCTTTTCTTTAGTGCATATTTCCTTGGGGTTCTTTTCCTGGGCCTTTGCCATCAGAGCACAAGCTCTCCATGGGCCAAAGAAAAGGGACTCAGCGCTTGGCCAACTTTTAGTCAAGACTACTGCTGTTCTCTTGGGGAGGTTTTCTTAAAATATAAGCCTCAAATATAGACACACACATTGAAATAAAGAATAAATGTTTTGTTACATTAGCAAGTGGCCCATGCTGGGTAAAATGGAAATTTTCATCCATTCTGGAATGAGTGCAAATTGGTTAAGAGCCTTTCAAAGAGCAATTGGGCAACATCAAGAGTCTAAAATATTTTCTATACTATTTTATCCAGTAATAAAACTTCTGGGAATTTCTTCTACTGAAATACAAAATGCCTTAAATAGGAAAATGCATAGGAAGATTGCTTTCATTATGTTTCCTTTTTATAATAGTTAAAACTTGGAAACCAACTAAATGGTCAACAGTGGCAGGTGATTGGTAAAACATGTGTGCTCCATGGAACACTGCACAACAATCAAAATTTATAACAAAAATTTGTAATAATAAATTCAAATGTACTAGTGATGGCCTCGTAGCTTTTTTTGGTACAAAAGTACTTTAGCACTTATATAAAAGCTCATCATAAGAAAGAATAAACAAGTTCAGGCCTTTGAGTGAGTGAATGAAAGTCACTCAGTCATGTCAGACTGTTTGTGACCCCGTGGCCTATAACATCCATGGAATTCCCCAGGCCAGAACACTGGAGTGGGTAGCCTTTCCCCTCTCCAGGGGATCTTCCCAACCCAGGGATCAAACCCAGGTCTCCCACATTGCAAGCGGATTCTTTACCAGCTGAGCCACAAGGGAAGCCCAAGAATATTGCGTAGCCAATAGTGGGTAGCCAATCCCTTCTCCAGAGGATCTTCCTGACCCAGGAATCAAACTGGGGTCTCCAGCATTACAGAGGGATTCTTTGCCAACTGAGCTATATCCCAATCTAACTNCAAGGGAAGCCCAAGAATATTGCGTAGCCAATAGTGGGTAGCCAATCCCTTCTCCAGAGGATCTTCCTGACCCAGGAATCAAACTGGGGTCTCCAGCATTACAGAGGGATTCTTTGCCAACTGAGCTATATCCCAATCTAACTAAATCAGAAGCTCAGGAGATGGGGTCAGACATGAAAATCTTTTTACATTTTCCCAGATGACTCTACCTGAAGCCAAGGCTGACAGAGAACCATTGACTTTGGATCAAAATGAAACTGCCCACTTCAGCTGTGGCCCAGTCCAGCTCATCTGGTTAGAGTTCTACATGGGGTTCTGAATGGCCTACGTTTCCCTGGCCTTGTCCTGCATATAATGAGTAGAGGGTTGTGTAGCGGCCCCAGTAGGAGGCTAACCATAAATTTGAGATGAGGGCCAAATCACTTTCCATCTTACCAGAACCAGCCGCAGATAGACTCATTAGGAAGCAGAGAATTAAGATCACCTCAGTAAGACACATGAGCTTGAGTGAGGTCAGGTCAGCACCGGTAGGCATAGCAGATGTAGATCCTACAAAGCTAGGCACCTGAGCAAAAGTCCCAGAATGTATGTCACCTGATGAGAGGGGATATAGAGCCTCTGGCTGCCTGCCTGTTGGTGCCAACTTCCACAGTATTGCTAGCAGGGATCAAAGCAGTAAGCTTTAGAAGTTTTACCACTAGGAGATCCTGGTGTCTACAGGGCCCCTTAGAAGAAGCTGTGACAGCCAATTTGCTGATGGGCCAAAAGAATCAAATAAAAATTGAATAGGAGAGAAAACTCAAGAAAGATAAGCAGCAAAAGGGGTCCATCAGCAGAATATAATGACCCCTTTATGCTATCCAGACTCTTTGTTGCCTGTAATTCCATTATGCGATTACTTCCACTTGAGTTATTAAGCATTTGCCCCTTCATTGTTGTCCTCTCCAAAAAATGCAGACTCCTAAAAGGAATGATACTTTGATTCAGTAACAACTTTAATGGAATTAGCTCATGATTTATTCAGCCAATCTGAATGCCTATTCTGTGCTTGGTACTACACTGGGAACTGGGATACACTGGAAAGAAGACCTCACTAAGGTGACTAAGTCGAGTTAGGGAAATTAAAATGGAGATAGTCTTGTTCAGGGTCCTGAAGTAGAAGAGCAGGCCTCTGACAGACTTCTGACCTTGCCTGGACCTTGCCTGGACTACATGCCTGTCTGCAAGCATACCAATCGTTATCAACAAGTCAGGTGACACTTTAGATTAGAAAAGGAGTAGGTCTTGGAATCCTTAAGCCCCTGGAGGCCTGACCAGCCCCCTGGGGTCTAAGAAGTCTTATAACTCACAAGGTTAAATAAATAGCATTGTAACAGTTAAACCAGAGCTGCATTTTTGCATACAAACTGATGATGATATCAGTATGCAACCTGAGATTATAAGTGGCAGCCCCCAAAGCGGCAATCTGTAGTTTCACCCAGGGGGTAGACACACACTGCCTGGGACCCACCCTTTCCCAACTGGGATTTCAGACTGCTGTTACTCAGTGCTACTAAAGTCTGAGTGTATGTTTCAGTCCAATTTGGTGATGTACACACTATTACCTCTCTTTATTGTTTCTATTTATTTTAATGACTGTATATTGAAACTAAGTCAAATAAGCCCCTGTTAAACATTGAAATTGCTTATTGTGTGTGTAACAAGGGGTTTCTTTTGTTAACAAATCCTTCAAACCTAAAATGATACTAAAACTTTCGACAAAACACTAAGAAGACTCAGTTCAATACAGAAGTATCTACTGAACACGTCCTGTCACCTGACCAGGAGCTGGTGCTGAGGCAAGAGGAAAACAGAAAAATGCACAACACTGTCATGTCCCTCAAGAAGCCTCTAGCCCTGCTCGGGGCAATCCAAGCACACAAAAATCCAAACAAGCAACTGCTTATTAAACTGCTAATATAATCAAGGGCCAAGGTAAAGGGTGGAGTTAAGTACCTTCATGTGAAGGAGCCTTTTCAGAAGCCCTTATGATTGTATCACACTAACTCTTTTCATTAGGGAGCCTGGAAAATGAGCTATTATAGCCTCACTGTTTCCTTAATATTAATACGAGTGTGACTTTCTGGTTCTAGGGCCTCACCTTAGTTTCCGCCCTACACACTATAGATCTGGCTAGGCTGAGTACTACTGAAAGGGAGTTATTCATTACGCATTTACAGGGTGCACAGGGTCTATCCACCTTCTCTGACTATGCCCCTGACTCTGGCCAGTTGCCATGTCTTAGTGGTGGGCTGAGTGGTTTCACATTTACTAAACACCCACAAGATACATGGTTTCTGTCTCTCACAGTTATGCTCACCAGGTACCCTTGTGAGAAAATCCTCACCAGCTGTTGGCTCTGGCTGTCGCTGTGAAGGGAGAACTGTGACTGTCACCCAACTGGAATAAGGAAGCAAGATTTAGGAACAGAGGAATAGGTATGCCTCAGAATCCAGGCATCAAGCAGGATCAGACAGGGAGATATTGCCAAATGTGGGGTGTGGAGCCTTTTACTGAAACTATCATTCATAAATTGTATTGTCCTGGAAACACATTCCAGGCCAGACATCCCTTGGAACAAGGTCAAAAATCCAGAAGGAATGAGAAATATAAATTAGTGCAGGAACCGAATCAGCATCTACTCCACAGAAGCAGCAGATTCACTGGCACCAAGAAATTGAAAAAGACTAGAGGAGGAATTGGAAATCAAATCTGTGAAGGAAGACCAGGTATGAGAACCTCTCAGTCCAGGCACTGAGGTGGCATGAGAGTCGGGGGGAAGAGGAGCACAGGATGAAGACAGGGGCTCAAAACCAAGAAGCTAATGTCTTCAGACTAAGCAAAATACAGGAACACTGGTTGCCTCAGGTGGTGGGAGGACTAATTGAGAAGAAACTCGTCGGAACTTTGAGAACATACAGAGATGAATGTACCATTATTGAAAGAAGTGTGGGTTCCATGGGCGTACCTATTTGTCAAAAGCTGTTGAACTGCATACTTAGGATTTNTACAGTGTAAAGGGTTCCCTTTCCTCAACACCTTTGCCAACATTTGTTGTTTGTAGAAGACTATTTGAGTGAATTATCAAAACTGGTTTAGAAAGATTTCTACAAGAAAAAAATAAGAGACAAAAAAACTACCACAATTTTTAATAGATTATCTGAAAGGAAAGCCTTTGAAATCCAAAGCAATTGGCCCACCATATACTTATATTTTCTGACCTAGTTTAACAATGAGGGATGTATGCTTTTTGAGAAATAAACACTTTTGAGAGTTTAACAATTTTGAGATATTAACTGTTTTGTAATAATCAGATTCAGTCTGGCTAATTAATGTTTTTGTGTGATAAAAGAACAAAAAACTTCTGCAGACCTCCGGCTATCTGTCTCTTTCCCATTAAGTATGAACCAATGGCAGAGACTCTGAAGAGTTGTTGGCATATATCATGAGAAGGATTGTCATAAGCAGCCAAATTCATAATAATTAATGGAAGTAATTGATTGACTCCTAAATTACCACATTCAACACCAAAGTATTATTCAAGTGTGAAATTAAAAGAAAAGAGTTTCTAAGTCACAATGCAGTATTGATATATATATGAAACCTGTTAAGTGCTAATGATTTTAAATGGTCCTAAAAGAGCTAAAATGCAATTCAGATGCAACATTTAAAGTACTGATAGATTCCCCTTTTTCCCTACTGACATCAGATTTATATACACTTCAAATTCACATTTTTAGAACTCATTTTCAGCACAATCTCTTATTTATTTTAACCCATATTTATGAAACCCCAAAATGGTAGCCTAATGTACACTGAAAAATATAACAAATTGGACTCACTGCTTTTACCTATATGTGTTTTCTTCTTTTTTCTTTATGTCAATAATCTTTCCAATCAACTTTTATTCAGAATTAAGACCCAGTGGGGGGTTGGCATTTTAAAATTTTTTTTCATGGAACTCTTACTAAAGTTGTCATTTTTTAATTTTAAAAATACAATATTCAATGTATATGTTTTAATCTTTGGTCACTTTCATTATATATTATATTATCACAATATATTATATTGTATATATATAAATGTACTTTCATCAAAGAAACAGGTGAAAAAATAAAATTATAAAGTGGGATAAATATACATATATATATTATATATGATATATATACAGAATACAAACAACAAATTCTTCACATATCATGGCTTAAAGAAAGAGACAAATAATTTTAGGCCTAAAGCTAAATGGTGATGTCTCTTCATAATAAGGGTTTAACATGTATTTCAAAAAGAAAGGGGAGAATGGCATTGAAACATGNATATCATGGCTTAAAGAAAGAGACAAATAATTTTAGGCCTAAAGCTAAATGGTGATGTCTCTTCATAATAAGGGTTTAACATGTATTTCAAAAAGAAAGGGGAGAATGGCATTGAAACATGTATAATATCATGTATGCAGTCCAGGTTCGATGCATGATACTAGATGCTCGGGGCTGGTGCACTGGGATGACCCAGAGGGATGGTACGGGAGGGAAGAGGGAGGGGGTTCAGGATGGGGAACGCGTGTATACTTGTGGCAGATTCATGTTGATGTATGGTAAAACCAATACAATATTGTAAAGTAATTAGCCTCCAATTAAAATAAATAAATTTATATTAAAAAAATAAAAACAAAACCAGAAAAAAAGAAATGGGAGGAAAGTCCACTGACTGATAACAGTAAATATCATAAAATGTGATATTTTATCATTACTTACCCTTTATTCACTGATTAGGATAGATAATGGTTTATGATGTCAGAGAAACAAGGCAGAAAAATGAAAAGTATAATAACTGAAAAATATCTTCCTCTTAAAGAACGCCAGATATGCCACATCCATGCAGCCTATTTTTTTTTTTAATTTCAAACTCTATTTAAATTTTATTTCGAACACAAAAATAATAAAATATTGTCAATGTGACTTCAACAATTTCACTCTCTAACTTGTAAGCATTTGACTCTAACTTGAAGTTGAAAAAATCTTTCCTAGGATCTAGCAATCCCACATCAAAAATAAGTTACCTTAGTTTCAGTAAGTTTTGATAAGAAATTTATATTCAAATTAGGATATAATATCCAGTTATAACATTTCAAATATTAACACAAAGTTTCTAAACATATAAATGTATCTTCTTCTGGATTTAGAGCAGAAAATAGTTCAATCCTAGTCATTACTTTAAAAAAATATTATATTACATATAGTGCTTTGCAAATTAAATTGTATACAGTGCCAGTTCTAGCACCTCAGAGGCTACTGTAATGCNCACAAAGTTTCTAAACATATAAATGTATCTTCTTCTGGATTTAGAGCAGAAAATAGTTCAATCCTAGTCATTACTTTAAAAAAATATTATATTACATATAGTGCTTTGCAAATTAAATTGTATACAGTGCCAGTTCTAGCACCTCAGAGGCTACTGTAATGCAATATCAGGGAGTATTAGGGTAAAAATAATTAGGGGATAATTTAAGCTGATATCTTTATTGCAGAACATCTCTGAACCCTTGATGTTATAATTTCAAAAAGGGCAAAATGGTATACCACACTGCAAATGTATTGACCATAGAATCACTTTCCTTCAAGAAGAATCTTGCAGAAACAGTANGTAATCTGCCCAAACATGTTGTGAAAACTAATAAAGTTGATGCCAAGTCATTTGGCCTCTCACTGTTGTAAAAAAAAAAAAAAAAAAAGAATTGCCATATGATCCAGCAGCTAGTGGAGGTGATGGAATTCCAGCTGAGCTATTTCAAACCATAAAAACTGATGCTGTTAAAGTGCTGTGCTCTAGATGCCAACAAATTCGGAAAACTAAGCAGTGATCACAGGACTGAAAAATGTCAATTTTCATTCTAGTCCCAAAGAAGGGCAATTCCAAAGAATGTTCAAACTACCACACAACTGCACTCATTTCACATGATAGCAAAGTAATGCTGAAAATTCTCCAAGCCAGGCTTCAGCAGTATGTGAACTGAGAACTTCCAGATGTTCAGGCTGGATTTAGAAAAAGGCAGAGGAACCAGAGATCAAATTGCCAACATCTGTTTGATCATAGAAAAAGCAGGAGAATTCCAGAAAAACATCTACTCTGCTTCATTGACTTTGCTAAAGCCTCTGACTCTGTAGATCACAACAAATTGTGAAAAATTCTTAAAGAGATGAGAATAGCAGACCATTTTATCTGCCTCCTGAGAAATCTGTATGCAGTTCAAGAAGAAATAGAACCAGACATGGAACAACAGACTGGTTCCAAATGGCGAAAGGAGTACGTCAAGGCTGTATACTGTCACCCTGCTTATTTAACTTATATGCAGAGTACATCATGCGAAATGCGCAAGCTGACATCAAGATTGCTGGGAGAAATATCAATAACCTCAGATATGCAGATGACACACCTCTTATGGCAGAAAGCAAAGAGGAATTAAAGAGCTTTTTGATGAAAGAGAAAGAGGAGAGTGAAAAAGCTGGCTTAAAATGCAACATTCAGAAAACTAAGATCATGGCATCGGATTCCATCACTTATGACAAACAGATGGGGAAACAACGGAAACAGTGGAATGCTTTATTTTCTTANAAGAGCTTTTTGATGAAAGAGAAAGAGGAGAGTGAAAAAGCTGGCTTAAAATGCAACATTCAGAAAACTAAGATCATGGCATCGGATTCCATCACTTATGACAAACAGATGGGGAAACAACGGAAACAGTGGAATGCTTTATTTTCTTAGGCTCCAAAATCACTGCAGATAGTGACTGCAGCCATGAAATTAAAAGATGCTTGCTCCTTGGAAAAAAGCTATGACCAACCTAGATAGCGGAGAGGAAGGTGGGAGAGGGTTCAGGATGGGGGACGCATGTACACCCATGGGCTGATTCATGTCAATGTATGGTAAAAAACACTACAATATTGTAAAGTAATTAGCCTTCAATTAAAACAAATAATTAAAAAATTTTTAATAAAAAGCAGAGACATTATTTTGCTGAGAAAGGTCTGTATGTTTTTTTTCAGTAGTCATGTATGGATGTGAGAGTTGGACCATAAAGAAAGCTGAATGCTGAAGAAATGATGCTTTTGAACTGTGGTGTTGGAGAAGACTCCTAGAGTTCCTTAGACCGCAAGGAGACCAAACCAGTCAATCTTAAAGGAAATTAATCCTGAATATTCAATGGAAGGACTAATGCTAAAGCTGAAGTTCCAATACTTTGGCCACCTGATGTGAAGAGCTGACTCACGGCAACCCATTCCAGTACTGTTGCCACGAGAACCCCATCAATTCAGTTCAGTTCAGTTCAGTCGCTCAGTTGTGTCCGACTCTTTGTGACCCCATGAATCGCAGCACACCNTTTTTTTTATTTGAATGCAAAATGGGTTGTAAACTAGGAGAGACAATTCACAACATGAACAACACATTTAGACCAGGAACTGCTAATGGATGTCAGTGGAGCAGTGCTTCAAAAAGTTTTGAAAGGGAGATGAGAGCATTGAAGATGAGGAGTACAATGGCTGGCCATCAGAAGTTGACAACGACCAATTCAGAGCAATCTTGAAGCTAATCCTCTTAAACTACATGAGAAGTTGCTGAAGAACCAACGTCGACCACTCTACAGTCATCAACATTTGAAGCAAACTGGAAAGGTGAAAAACCTTCATAAGGGAGTGCCTCATATCATGAGCCAGAGAAGGCAATGGCACCCCACTCCATTACTCTTGCCTGGGAAATCCTATGGACGGAGGAACCTGGTAGGCTGCAGTCCATGGGGTCACTAAGAGTCGGGCATGACTGAACGACTTCACTTTTGCTTTTCACTTTCATGCATTGGAGAAGGAAATGGCACCCCACTCGAGTATTCTTGCCTGGAGAATCCCAGAGACAGAGGAGCCTAGTGGGCTGCCGTCTATGGGGTTGCACAGAGTTGGACATGATTGAAGTGACTTAGCAGCAGCAGCGTGTCATGAGCAGACCGCACCAAAAAAAAAAAAAAATGTCATTTTGAAGTATTGTCTTCTCTTATTCTACACAGCAACAACAAGGCATTTCTCGAATGGACTGTGACATGGGACGAAAAATGGATTGTATACAGTAACCAGCAATGACCAGCTGAGTGGTTGGTCTGAGAAAAGGCTCCAAAGCCAAACTTGCACCCCAAAAAAAGGTCATGGTCACTGTTTGGTGGTCTGCTGCTGGTCTGATGCACTATAGCTTTGGTGAAACCATTACGTCTGAGAAGTATGCTCAGCAAATTGATGAGATGCACCAAAAATTGCGACACTTGCAGCCAGCATTGGCCAACAAAAGGGTCCGATTCTCCTCCATGACAACTCCCGACTGCATGTCACACACAACCAATGCTTCAAAAGTTGAGCAAATTGGGCTATGAAGTTTTGCCTCATCCACCATATTCAACTGACCTCTTGTGAACCGACTACAATTCAAGCACCTTGACAACTTTTTGTAGAGAAAACACTTCCGCAGTCAGCAGGAGGCAGGAAATGCTTTCCAAGAGTTCGTCAAGGTCCCAAAGCATGGATTTTACCCTACAGGATGAAACCAACTTATTTCTCACTGGCAAAAATGTGTTGATTGAAATGGTTCCTGTTTTGAATTAATAAATGTTTTTGTTCTCAGTGGGTTGTTTTTTTTTTTTTGCAATAACCGTGCCTTGGATAAACCTCATTGAATATGATACTGCCACTATGCAAAGCTTGAGCCTAGTTATAATGATTTTAAATTCACGGTCCAAAACCACAATTACTTTTTCATCAACTAATAAATTATGTCAGCAAATTTGGAAAACTCAGCAATGGCCACAGGACTGGAAAAGGTCAGTTTTCATTCCAATCCNTCATTGAATATGATACTGCCACTATGCAAAGCTTGAGCCTAGTTATAATGATTTTAAATTCACGGTCCAAAACCACAATTACTTTTTCATCAACTAATAAATTATGTCAGCAAATTTGGAAAACTCAGCAATGGCCACAGGACTGGAAAAGGTCAGTTTTCATTCCAATCCCAAAGAAGGACAGTGCCAAAGAATATTCAAATTACCAGACAATTTTGCTCATTTTCGCATGAGAACAAATTAATGCTCAAAATCCTTCAAGCTAGATTTTAGCGGTACATGAACCGAGAACTTCAGATGTTCAAGCTGGACTTAGGAAAGGCACAAGAACCAGAGATCAAATTGCCAACATTTTGGATCATAGTAAAAGCTACAAAATTCCAGAAAAACATCTTCTTCTGCATCATTGACTACACTAAAGCCTTTGACTGTGTAGATCATAACAACCTGGAAAATTCTTAAAGAGATGGGAGTGCCAGGCCACCTTAACTGCCTCCTGTGAAACCTGTATGCAAGTCAAGAAGCAGCAGTTAGATCCGGACAGGAAGCAATGAACTGGTTCTGAATTGGGAAAGGAGTACGCTATATATTGTCACCCTGCCCATTTAACCCATATACAGAGTACGCCATGAGAAATACAGGGCTGTATGAATCACAGGCTGAAATCAGATTGCCAAGAGAAATATCGACAACCTCAGATATACAGTCGATACCACTCTAATGGCAGAAAGTGAAGAGGAGTTAAAGGGCCTCTTGATGAGGGTGAAAGAGGANAATCGCAGCACACCAGGCCTCCCTGTCCATCACCAACTCCCGGAGTTCACTCAGATTCATGTCCATCGGGTCAGTGATGCCATCCAGCCATCTCATCCTCGGTTGTTCCCTTCTCCTCCTGCCCCCAATCCCTCCCAGCATCAGAGTCTTTTCCAATGAATCAACTCTTCATGAATAGTATAAAAAGGCAAAAAGATATGACACAAGAAGATAAGCCTCTCAGATTTGAAGGTGTCCAATATGCTACCGGGGAAGAGCAGAGGACAATTACTAATAGCTCCAGAAAGAATGAAGCAGCTGAGCCAAAGCGGAAATGACGCTCAGCAATGGATGTTTCTGGTCGTAAGTAAAATCCGAAGCTGTAAAGAATAAAACTGCATAGGAACCTGGAATGTTAGGTCCATGAATCAAGGTAAATTGGATATGGTCAAGCAAGAAATGCCAAGAGTGAATATCAACATCTTAGGAATAAGTGAACTAAAATGGGCAGGAATGCGCAAATTTAATTAAAATGACCATTATATCTACTACTGTGGAAAAGAACATAGAAGAAATGGAGTAGCCCTCATAATCAACAAAGGAGTAGAAATGCAGTACTTGGGTGCAATCTCAAAAATGACAGTGATCTCAGCTCATTTCCAAGGCAAACCATTTAACATCACAGTAATCCAAGTCTATGCTCCAACCATTGATGCCAAAGAAGCTGAAGTTAACTGATTCTATGAAGATCTACCAAACCATCTAGAACTAACACCAAAAAAGATGTCCTTTTCATCATAGTGGATTGGAATGGAAAAGTAGAGTGTCTAGAGATACCCAGAGTAACAGGCAAATTTGGTATTGGATTACAAAACAAAGAAGGCCAAAGGCTAANATTTGCAACATTGTACAGGAGGCAGTGACCAAAATCATCTTGAAGAAAAAGAAATGCAAGAAGGCAAAGTGGTAGTCTGAGAAGGCTTTACAAATGGCTGAGGAAAGAAGGGAAGCAAAAAGCAAGGGAGAAAGGGAAAGATATACCTAACTGAATGAGAGTTCCAGAGAATAGCAAGGAGAGATAAGAAGGCCTTCTTAAATGAGCAATGCAAAGAAATATAAGAAAACAATAGAATGGGAAAGACTAGTGATCTCTTCAAGAAAATTGGAGATATCAAAGGAACATTTCATGCAAGGATAAAGGATAAAGGACAGAAACGGTAAAGACTTAACATAGGCAGAAGAGATTAAGAAGTGGCAAGGATACACAGAACTCCACAAAAAAAGGTCTTGATGACTCAGATAACCATGATGGTGTTGTCACTCATCTAGAGCCAGGTATCCTGGACTGTGAAGTCAAGTGGGCCTTAGGAAGCATTACTACCAACAAAGCTAGTAGAAGTGATGGAATTCCAGCTGAGCTATTTAGAATACCATTTAAAACACCAAAATATCATTTAAAATAACACCATGCTGATGGTGTTAAAGTGGTGCACTCAATATGTCAGCAAATTTGGAAAACCTAGCAGTGGCCGCAGGACTGGAAAAGGTCAGTTTTCATTCCAATTCCAAGGAAGGGTGGTGCTAAAGAATATTCAAACTATTGGACAATTGTGCTCACTCCCCATGCTAGTAAGGTTATGCTCAAAATCCTTAAAACTAGGCTTCAGCAGTACTCGAATTGAGAATTTCCAGATATATAAACTGGGTTTAGAAAAGGCAGAGTAACCAGACATCAAATTGCCAACATTTGCTGGATCATAGAGAAAGCAAGGGAATTTCAGAAAAACAACTACTTCTGTTTCATTGACTAGGCAAAAGCCTTTGATTGTGTGAATCACAACAAACTGTGGAAAATTCTTAAAGAGTTGGGAATACAAGACCAGCTTACCTGCCTCCAGAGAAACATGTATGCAGGTCAAGAAGCAACAGTTAGAACCCTACATGGAACAACTGACTGGTTCAAAATTGTGAAAGGAGTACAACAAGACTGTATATTGTCACTCTGTTAATTTAACTTATATGCAGAGTGGATTTTGTTCAGTTGCCCAGTTGTTTTTGACTCTTTGTGATCCCATGGGCTGTAGCACTCCAGTCCTCTCTGTTCCTCATCATCTCCTGAAGTATGCCCAAGCTGACGTCCATTGCATCAGTAATGGCATCCAGCCATCTCGTCCTCTGACACCCTCTTCTCCTGCTCTCAAACTTTCCCAGCATCAGGGACTTTTCCAGTGAGTCAGCTGTTCTCATCAGATGACCAAAATACTGGAGATATACAGAGAACATCATGCGAAATGCCAGGCTGGATGAGTTACAAGCTGGAATCAAGACTACCATGAGAAATATCAATAACCTCAGATATGCAGATGACACCATTCTAATGGCAGAAAGCAAAAAGGAACTAAAAAGCTTCTTGATGAGGGTGAAGGAGGAGAGTGAAAAGCTGGCTTAAAATTCAACATTCAAAAAACTAAGATTATGGCATCTGGTTTCATCATTTCATGGCAAATAGATGGGGAAACAATGGAAACAGTAACAGACTATTTTCTTAGACTCCAAAATCACTGCAGATGGTGACTGCAGTCATGTAATTAAAAGATGTTTGCTCCTTGGAAGGAAGGCTATGACAAACCTAGACAGTGTATTAAAATGGAGATACCACTTTGCTGACAAAGGTCCACAGAGTCAAAACTATGATTTTTCCAGTAGTCATGTACAGATCTGAGAGTTGAACCATAAATAAGGCTGAGAACCAAAGAATTGATGCTTTCGAATTGTGATGCTGGAGAAGACTCTTGAGAGTCCCTTGGACAGCAAGGAGATCAACCAGTCAACCTTAAAGGAAATCAACCCTGAATATTCATTGGAAGGACTGATGCTGAAGCTGACATTCCTATACTTTGGCCACTTGATGTGAAGAGCCGGCTCACTAGAAAAGACCCTGATGCTGGGAAAGATTGAAGGCAAAAGGAGAAGAGGGCAGCAGAAGATGAGATGGTTGAATGGCATCACTGGTTCAATGGACAAGAACTTGGGCAAACTCTAGGAGATGGTGAAGGACAGGGAGACCTGGCATGCTGTAGTCCATGGGGTCGCAAAGAATTGGACACGACTAGGCGAATGAACAACAATAACAGACTCACTTTGCTGTACAGCGTAAATTAACACAACAGAGCTTCTCTAGTGCTCAGTGGTAAAGAACCCAGTTGCCAATGCAGTAGACAAAGGTTCAATCCCTGATCCGGGAAGATCCTGTATGCCAGAGAGCCACTAACCCTGTACACCACAGCGACTGAGCCCGTTCCCTGGAGCCTGTGCACTGTACGGAGAAGCCTGCACACTGCAACTGGAGAGGAGCCCTCACGCTCCACAACTAGAGAAAAGCCCATGCAGCAACGAAGGCCCAGCACAGCCAAAAATAAAGAAATCATTTTTTAAGGTTTTTTTTTAAAGAAATTAACTCAACATTGTAAATCAACACTATACTTCAATGAAAAATTTTAAATAAATAAATTTAAAAATCCTCCCCAAAACAAATGAAAGCAAACAAATCTATGGGTGTGGTCAGGAACCAGGCAACACTCTGGCACTAGGGGCCAGGAGACCTGTGTTTCCTGCTGGGGCGGGAGCCAGCCCAAGGTATGGCCGTTCCAGGGCCTTCAGGAGGGGAAGGTAGCCACCCCGTGGGGTAGGATTAGTTGGCTGAAACTCGTATTACATAAATTCTGTCTCCGACTTGACCACAAACTAGGGTGCAGTTCCTGACAGAGCCCATCATGTCCTTTCAGCAGCCTACCAACTGTGTTGTGTCAGATGATTCATAGATAACACGCAGCAAACAGAAAAATCATTGGTAAATGTATGAACTGTGCTCAGATTTCATCTCTTTTCATAAAACTATTTTTAAGCCTTCTGCTTTTGTTACAGTCCACCCAGAGACAGAAATTTGTTTCCATTTTTGCAAGGAGGCCTGAATTTTTAAAAATCTGATAAAAAGAGTTTACAATTAAAAGAATTTAAGGTAAAATCAGTTAAAGTTTTCCCATTTAGTAGGAGTAGTAATTAATGAATAAGCTTTCCCTAAGTGATTCCTTTCCAAAGAAAGGCATATGTTTAAACTGAATTCATTCATCTCTTTTCTGTGGCCATTATCCTGTCTGGCCTTCTGCCACAGCTCTAGAGCACAGTGATTTCTTTTTCTCTGTCATCTCTTTCATTTTCTGGACAGAGATTCCGAGAATCTTTGAGCTGCTAATTATATGATTTTCTCTGGTTTGCCCCCAAAAGCTTAACAGTCATATTTTTTTCCCCCCTAGCAAATTTAATGTCCCACAAATCAAAGACAAATTAGCTGAAAATAAGATAGGCTTCTTCACACAAATCCTAGGTGGATACCAACTGCCTGCCCCATAGTAAGAGGTGGCCACTATGCAATTAGCCACAAGTTCATTTCATTTTATGGCTGAGTAATGCAGATGACACCACACTTATGGCAGAAAGTGAAGAACTAAAGAGACTCTTAATGAAAGTGAAAGAGGAAAGTGAAAAAGTTCGCTTAATGCTCAATATTCAGAAAACTAAGATCATGGCATCTGGTCCCATCACTTCATGGCAAATAGATGGGGAAACTGTGGGAACAGTGGCAGGCTTTATTTTGGGGAGCTCCAAAATCACTGCAGATGGTGACTGCAGCCATGAAATTAAAAGACAGTTACTCCTTGGAAGAAAAGTTATGACCAACCTAGACAGCATATGAAAAAGCAGAGACATTACTTTGCCAACAAAGGTCCATCTAGTCAAGGCTATGATTTTTCCAGTAGTCATGTATGGATGTGAGAGTTGGACTATAAAGAAAGCTGAGCGCCAGAGAATTGATGCTTTTGAACTGTGGTGTTGGAGAAGACTCTTGAGAGTCCCATGGACTGCAAGGAGATCCAACTAATCCATCCTAAAGGAAATCAGTCCTGAATATTCACTGAAAGGATTGATGTTGAAACTGAAACTCCATTACTTTCGCTGTCTGATGCGAAGAACTGGCTCAATGGAAAAGACTCTGATGCTGGGAAAGATTAAAGGCAGGAGGAGAAGGGGACAACAGAGAATGAGATGGCTAGATGGCATCACCAACTAAATGGACATGAGTTTGAATAAACTCCAAGAGTTGGTGATGGACAGGGAGGCCTGGCATGCTGTAGTCCATGGGGTCGCAAAGAGTTGGACACGACTGAGCGACTGAACTGAACTGAACTGAACTGAAGTGGCCCCAGCCAAAATTCTGGGACCAGTCTGTCTGCTTTCCCCCTGAACCTCCAGCTGTCCACCACCCTGTACATCAGTACACTCTGGACCTCTCACAATGCCATCTTCTCACATATGAGGGGCTCAGTACCCTGCTCAGCTCACAAATCTGAGAGTAATTTGAGCATTACTTTGCTAGCATGTGAGAGGAGAAGACTCTTGAGAGTCCCTTGGACTGCAAGGAGACCCAACCAGTCCATCCTAAAGGAGATCAGTTCTGGGTGTTCATTGGAAGGACCGATGTTGAAGCTGAAACTCTAATACTTTGGCCACCTGATGCGAAGAGCTGACTCATTTGAAAAGACCCTGATTCTGGGAAAGATTGAAGGCAGGAGGGGAGGGGGTTGACAGAGGATGAGATGGCTGGATGGCATCACCGACTCAATGGACATGAGTTTGAGTAAACTCTGGGAGCTGGTGATGGACAGGGAGGCCTGGCCTACTGCAATCCATGGAGTCGCAAAGAGTTGGACATGACTAAGCGACTGAACTGAATATTCCATCATGTATACATGCTCTATCTTCTCTATCCATCCTCTGCCAATGGACATTTAGGTTGCTTCCATGTTCTGGCTATTGTCAATAGTGCTGCAAAGAACACTGAGGTACATGTATCTTTTTGAATTATCATTTTCTCTGGGTATATGCCCAGGTGTGAGATTTCTGGGTCCTATGGTAGGTCTATTTTTAGTTTTTTGAGGAGTCTCCATAGACGTAGAGACTGTCACAGAGAGCGAAGTAAGCCAGAAAGAGAAAAACAAATATCATACAATATCACTTATATTTGGAATTCAGAAAAATGATACAGATGAACTTAACTGCAAAGCAGAAATAGAGACACAGATGTAGAGAACACATTTATGAGTACTAAGGGATAAGGGGGCTGTGATAAACTGGAAGATTGGGATTTACATACACACTACTATGTATTAGATAACTAAAGACAACCTACTGTATAGCACAGGAAAATCTACTCAGTGCTCTGTGGTGACCTAAATGGGAAGGAAATCTAAAAAAGAGGGGATATATGTATATGTATAACTGATTCAATGTCCTGTACTGCAGAAACTAACATAACACTGCAAAGCAATAAGAATTGATTTAAAAGAAAAGAGAGAGAAATAGCCCTCTGCAGCCCCCTTCAAAATGGATCTCACAACGAAAGTTCTTCCTAATCCTTAACTTGCACCTCCCAGGCTATGCTGGGGAAGGGCCAAGAGTGGCTTCAGTGATGGGGAGTGGAACAAACTGGAATTCACCATCCCTTTCCCTCTGCCCACCTGTGGGGAGTGTTTCTGACTCCAACCCCTGCTCAGGCAGGGTGCTGGCGGCCTGGGCAGCACCTGGCCTTCATTAGAGGAGATGCTGGCCCAGGAAGGCCTGGAACACACCACTCATTAGACAGAGGTGGTGTCATGGGGTGTGGAGGCTGCTGGGTCACATTCTTGCAACATAACAAGCAAACAGAGAATTGGCAGAGAAAATCTAGACTGTGGAACCTGTAAAACTTTTTCAAGGCCAGTTCACAAAGATACCCACAGGTCTGTGAGAGTGAAATAAAAGGTGAGCAGAGCCTGTCAGAACTGTACAAGATCAGATTACCCCATGGCTGATCTGAAAGAAGAAGCTTCTAGAAAGGCAAATACCTTTGGGGATATGAAGGCTCAGGCAGAGGGAGGGCCTGAAACCTTACTTTTTTTTTTTTTAAATTTTACTTTATTTTACTTTACAATACTGTATTGGTTTTGCCATACATCAACATGAATCCTCCATGGGTCCTCCCACCTCCCTCCCCATACCTTCTCTCTGGGTCATCCCAGTGCACCAGCCCCATGCATCCTGCATACTGCATCGAACCTAGACTGGCGATTCATTTCTTACATGATATTATACATGTGAAACCTTATAAAAAGGGCAAAAGATTGAGAGGCAACCTCTTTCAGGGAAGACTTGGTAAATCTCTTACCAGCCTGTGGCCTCCAGCTCTAACCACTCTTGGTCTTAAACCCCAACCTGGACAGAGTTTTCCAAAGCAGGATGTAGCCCTTCACACCCCGAGTACCTGGCAGAGAGGAGTGCTTTGAAACCGAGATTTGCTTCCAAGGAATAATTAGTTCAGATTTCTGAAACTGGAAGGTGAAAATCCAGTACATCTGAGAAGCAGGTCTGCTGGAACCTGAAGGTTCACACAGACAAACTGAGGCAGACCTAATCTGTTTTCTTCATAGCTTAAAACCACTTCTTTTGGGCAATGATCTGAAGGGGGGACATATGGCCCTAAGACCAGACTTGAGTGTTCATCCTTCCAAGGAGATATTTCTGACAGATGAAAGGGTAGGAGCTGACAGAAGCCGAGAATGCTGAGGTTAACACACTGATGTGATGGCCACACCCATCTCCTGTGTGGACACCGCCTCCTCAACAGGACATTTTGCACCTGGCATTTAATGAGCTATGGGAAACATGAAACACATTTTCACTCTCATGATCAAAGGATGAGAGATGCTTTCTGACTTTTTTTTTTTTTTTCACTCCATGAGACTCGTGGGGTCTTAGTTCCCAGACCAGGGATTGAACTCAGGCCCTTGGCTATGAAAGTGCTGAGTCCTAACCACTGGACCACCAGGAAATACCTGCTTTCTGCCTCTTTTCTCTCACTTCCCAAGCTGGGCTGAGGAAAAAGAAAGGTGAGGTCACTAGTTATTTGAATTTGATTTGAATTTCACTTTCCAGCTACATTTGATTTAAATTTTGTATTTAAATATACTTGGATTTCATTTTTAACATATATTTAAAACCATTTTTTAAAGTATAATTAAAAACACAAACACGCAGCCATGTTAGCTACCAGATCCTAACCCAATGGAAAGCACTTTTGCTCACAGGTTTTTAAACAAATCTTGGGACAGAGTTTCTCGGGCCCTCCCTGCTTTTCTCTCCTTTCTCCCTCTCTCTTTCAGCTAATAAGGCTTTGCAGTATAATTTACCTACAGTCAAATGCACAGTTCTTAAGTATTTAGCTCATACTCCATATAATCACCACCCATCTCAAGACATAGACAACGTCCAGCACTCTAGAATCCCTTTATGCCCTTTCTTTTGGTTTTATTAATTAATTACTTTTGTTGTTGTTGAGATGGGTCTTCACTGCTGCACATGAGCTTTCTCTAGCTGCAGCAAGCGGGGGCTACTCTCCAGGTTCAGTGTGCGAGCTTCTCACTGCGGTAGCCTCACTCGTTGCGGAGCATGGGTTCTAGTTGCATGGGCTTCAGTAGTTGCATCACGAGAGATCAATAGTTGTGGTGCACAGACTTAGTTGCTCTGCAGAGGTGCACTCTTCCCGGACCAGGGACTGAACCCATGTCCCCTGTTCACTGCGCCACCCGGGAAGGCCCCGTGTATGCCCTGTCAGATCACTGGCACCCTTCTCCCATCACTATCTGACTCTATCACCATGGATTAGCTGGTCGCGTGCCATCAGTTAGGGAAGTTACGGATCTGCACTGGCCTCTTACTGTTCCTGTGAAGAAGTTCTCCAAANGGAAGGCCCCGTGTATGCCCTGTCAGATCACTGGCACCCTTCTCCCATCACTATCTGACTCTATCACCATGGATTAGCTGGTCGTGTGCCATCAGTTAGGGAAGTTACGGATCTGCACTGGCCTCTTACTGTTCCTGTGATGAAGTTCTCCAAAACACAGCATGCAGTCACACCAGGCTCCGAAGCATCTATTTGTTTGGTCCATGTTCTTGTCAGGCCTCAGGAGGCTTTCACAAGTGAATGCGCAATCTGCCACATGGCTCTACTGCTTATAAAAGATGTTGGGTAGTTCATGTCTGACTTTGGCATCCAAAACAAGAAATTCAATAGTATTAGTTATGATTATTTGGAAATTTTAAGTGTTCTGCTATTCCATTTTTCCAACTTTGGGATCAGTTTAAAGAACAGACAGGTGACTAGACAAGCTGTTTTGTGTGTGTGTGTGTGTTTAGTATTTTATTTATTTGGTTGTGTTGGGTGTTAGCTTTGGCACACAGGCTGTCCTAAGGCATGTGGGATCTCAGATCCTTGACCAGGGATCGAACACATGTCCCCTGGATTGCAAGGCAGATTTTAAACCACTGGACCATCAGGGAAGTCCCTCTAAAAAAAAAAAAATTTGTTTACTCTTTGTGACTAAAATAATATAAAAGTAAATTAAATNAAGAGAAGCCACTGCAATGAGATGCCCACGTCCCACAACAAAGAGTAGCCCCCACTTGCTGCAATTAGAGAAAGCACAACAGCGAAGACCCAGCTCAGCCAAAAATAAATTTAAAAAATAATTTTTTAATTACTTAAAAATAAAAGTGATGTAGCTGCAAATCCAGAAACACCAAGGATTATTGGCAAACCACCCTAGTAGCTCAGACAGTAAAGCATCTGCCTGCAATGCAGGAGACCCAGGTTCAATCTCTGCGTCAGGAAGATCCCCTGGAGAAGGAAATGACTACCCACTCCAGTAGTCTTCCCTGGAGAATTCCATGAACAGAGGAGCCTGGCAGGCTACCATCCATGGGGTTGCAGAGAGTCGGACACGACTGAGCGACTAACACATACACCGGAAGCTAGGAAGAGGCCAGTAAGGATCCCCTGACTAATTTCAGCAAGAGCTGACACCTTGATTTCAGACTTGCAGCTTCTGGAACGGAGACTATTGTCATTTTGGACCACCAGCCTGCGGTATTTGGAATCTAATACAATGTCTCTGCTTCTTATTGCTAATTTTCACATCACTGTGAGATTCTTGGTGGACTTTTCCTTGAAAGTACCTTGTTCATTTGACTAGTGTAAGAGAAATGATAACGAACCCATATAGTGCATGCAATGGGTTTTGTTTTTCACTATGTGTAACAAAAGGTCCCGAGTGCTAGGGTTGCCAGATAAAATGCAAGATGCTTCATTAACTTTGAATTTCAGACAAACAGTGAATAATTCTTTAGTTAAGTATGTCCTATGCATTGTGTGGGACATACTTACCATAAAATTATTCATTGTTTATCTGAAACTCAAATTTTGAGTGGATATTTTTATTTTTTTAATCTGGCAGTCTTCTCTAGATTAGTTAATATTCCACCTCATAGATGCAAAGCATGCTTCTGGAATATTCCATTATTTGCTGTTTGTTTCTATTCCTTGTGCCAACAAGACAAAGTGCTGTATATTGAATACTATATAGCCTGTTCTTCCTCTTCAGTTTCAAGTCGCTCCAGTTTAATTTGTAGACACTGTTAACAATTATAGATGGATGATGATTGCTCTGGTGAGTTTGCTTTGGGTAAGCACCATGACATCCATACAGCTTTTATAATATGCTACACAATCAATAAAAAGAAATTAGAACCATCAATTCTACATGTGAAGATGTAATCAGCTTTCAGGGGCATTTTAAATTCTTTATGTCAATGTTATGACCATCAGAATATAGGAAAGAACACAAAAGGATTGTTTTTTTTTTTTTTGCTTTTCACCCACACTAAATTAATTATTTCTCATAAAAATGTAATATATCCCTTTATGGATAATGCTGGTATTAGGAGACTTTGTAATCTTCCACTTCAATCTTATTTCTTATTCTCCCTGGACCTCTGCTTCTTCATCTGTAAAATTAAGGAGGTAGAAGATGCAATTCCAAAGCCTTTGTCGGGATTGTGAAGTTAGCCGCAGGCTTAATCAACCTTTCTGTCTATTCCCTTTTGCCCCCTCGCCACAGAGGGCCCCCACCTCCCATCAAAGTCCCTATTCCCTAGGGTTGAGGAAGGCCTTCCCATGCAAAACAGAAACCACAAAAGAAACAATTATTAAATTGACTGTATACATTAAAAGACACTATGAACAAAAGTAAAAGGCAAATGACAAACTGGAAAAGATATTTGCATTGTACAGAAAAATGTCAACATATCACAAAAAATTTAAGCAAAGGACATAATAGGCAACTCACACACTTACACATACATACATAACGTATGTATATGTGCTGTGTCTACATACATATATCTATGCACATATAGAGGTGATAAACATATGAAAATACATTCATCTATTGGCAATTAAAGAAATATGAGATAAGGAAGAAAGCATCATTTTGCCTACTAAATTGTCAAAATTCTTTTAAGAAAACAACCCCATATTAGAGCAGTGTACTCTCATACCTTGCTAGCCACTGTATGGCAATATAATGTTTTAGAAATCATTTAGTAATTCATGTTAAAGGTCTTAAAATCTATCAATATTTTAATCCATCAATTACATTTCTGGGAATTGTGTTCAAAAATTCATCTTAAGATCTCATTCATTATATCACTAATGACAGCAATAACTTGGAAACAAACTAAATTTAAGTTTGAGTCAATAAATTAAGATACAACTATGCAGTCGAGATGTTGTTGTTATTGTTGTTGTTCAGTCACTCAATCATGTTCAACTCCTTGTAACTCAATGAACGGCAGCACACCAGGATAGTAGTATGCGGCAATTTAAAAGTACATGGTGCGGGGAAGGGGGGAGGCGGTGGGCGGTGAGAATTAGGAGCATGGAATTAACAAATACAAATCACTATTCATAAAATGGCAACATACTCCAATATTCTTTTATTTTTTTTTACTCCAATATTCTTGCCTGGAAAATTCCATGGACAGAGGATCCTTCTGGGCTATATAGTCCATGGAGTTGCAAGAGTTGGACATGACTGAGAAACTGAGCACCACCACCAACTCATAAAATAGGTAAGCAACAAGGATTTACTGCACTGCACAGGGAATTTTATATTCAATATCTTATGCTGCTGCTGCTGCTAAGTCGCTTCAGTCGTGTCCGACTCTGTGCAACCCCACAGACGGCAGCCCACNCAATTCTTCAGCACTCAGCTTTCTTTATAGTCCAACTCTCATATCCATACATGACTACTGGAAAAACCATAGCCTTGACTATATGGACCTTTGTTGGTAAAGTAATGTCTCGGCTTTTTAATATGCTATCTAGGTTGGTCATAATGTTTCTACCAAGGAGTAAAATGAGGCTCACAGGGTTGCTTAGACTGTGTGAATGTGGACTTAGGATAGACAGGGCCTTACCACTTGGTCAGATAACACACACCTCAGGCACCCTGCATAGGGATGTGAACTGGATCGTTGGAAAAAGCAGCACTTCCAAGATGGGCAGTGGAAGAGGGCAGAAGGAGCTGAAGGGGGCAACTCTACAATCAGTGTAGCAGCCCCAGGCCCTGAGAAGAATCATGGGGCTCCCAAGCTGGACCTGACTCAAGCAATTGCAGAGAAGGTGGTCAAGGGGCAACTAGGAGGCCCTATCCAGGAGGAAGACTGAGAAGGAGGTTTGGAAAGAGGTTGCAATGCCCATGGCCAGGCAACCAGGGCAAACCAGTTCCGCCCCCAGCTTAAACTGGAGATCACGACTCTAGCAGCTGACTCTGTGGGTAGTGGGTGAGTGGGAAGATGATATTCTAGATAAAGCCTAGATTGACAAGTCTCACTAGAGCTTTGAAGAAGAATTAGGAAAGTGGAACCACAAGATGCCTGGTTCCTCTTGTATAAAATTTAAAGTCTCACATCACTTCTGACTTATTTTAAGTCTCGCTGTGGTTAACAGCCCCATCATTTGCTTCCTTCGTTGTCTTCTATTTCTCAAGAATTAGGAATGCATTGCAGGGATGAAGACTGGTCAAGAAATCGGAATGTCTGCTTTCATTACTGTAGCTTCGTCACTTATTATCTGTGTGGTAAGGCAAGGTTTTAAATGTCCCTGAGTTTCTACTCCTTTATCTGTAAGCTGAAGTATTGTCAGAAAGAACATATAATATGATTAAATGAAATCATGCATTTAGGGACTTCCCTGGTGGTTCAGTGGTTAAAGATTCCACTTTTCAAATGCAGGGGTGGTGGGTTTGATCCCTGGTCAGGGAATTAGGATCCCACATGCTGCATGGCAGGCCCCCCAAAAGTATCAAGCATGTAAAGACCCTGGCACAGGGTAAGGGTTTAATAAACATTTGCCAGTTGTGATGGTAAAGCCAGAAATAATAGTAGCAGTAGGAATAACGAGAGTGACAAACCAGGTGGCAGTCAGGTACATGTTTCAGGGATGGAAGAGTGGAAGCTGGGAATGCTGCCTTATAGGATTGGTGTCCAGAGGAATCAGAGAGGCAGGGCTTCCTACTGTGGTTAATCGCTGGGCACCTCATCAACCCAGGTTGGTTCCCTTAAGCCTGCCCACAGCTCTGGAAATCCTCCCTTCCTTCAGTCTCTACGTTGAAACTGTGTTAGTGGATTCCTTCCCCTGCAGGGGCCCTGACTGATCCAGTACTGATGGTGGTTGTGTATCTTTCCATCAGTCTTTTGTGCTGGTCCTCAAACCAGCCCCTTCTTCCAACTTGCTCCCCATCCTTGGCTTTGGGCACCAGCATTTTTCTAAGCATTCAAGTGTGATTTTCAGTCATCTCTGACTGGTTCTTCCCTCTCACTGAGCCCCCCCAACGTCCTGAGACTCTACATTCCTACCCCACAGAATATCTCATGTCCTCCCCCTCATCTCCTTGCCCACAGCTTCTCCCTTCCATTCAGATTCTTCTTACTGCCCACCTGAGCTAGGGAGAGAGCATCCTAACTAGACTCCTAGGCTTCAGGTTCCTCCTCTGCACCCTTCATTCAGCCTGTGAGTTGCTGTCAAATTAATCTTCTTAACTCTGGGGCTTTCCAAATTTTTTGGCTGTGACTCACAGTAGGAAACATATTTTACTTTACTACCCAGTACACACGAAGAAAGTAGGGAAAACCGCTAGACCATTCAGGTATGACCTAAATCAAATCCCTTATGATTATACAGNCAATATTGTAAAGTAATTAACCTCCAATTAAAATAAATAAATTTATATTTTTAAAAAAGGAAAGAAATGGGTTGGCCAAGCAAACCAGAGCTCTGTTATACTCGCTCAGAGACAAATATCATTATTACTACCTTACATACAAGGAAACAGGGTAGAGAGATTAAACAGCTCCAAAGGCACACGGTTAGTCCAAAAGTGCCAGAGGGGGAATTAGGATCTGCCAGTCTTTCTGAAGTTTGCACTCCTTATCTCCAGTCCATTAAATTTCCTTTTAGAGCTATTGTTTGGTCTATTCCAGGTCTTCCTGAGTACCTTTTAAGCACATTTCTCCATTACATTTCAGGACAGTCAGTAGGAGGAACTCTACCTTTGAGCAGATTGTTTGAAAACCCTCATTTTTCCCCTTCCACCCCCCCATCTCCTCCTCACCTCTCATTCAGGAGAGGAGCAGGTACCTATTCAGCCTCTTGGATTTATCAAATATCCTGTTAAACCTTTTAGAAGAGTGGTCTCTTTGAATTCTTTATAATAACAATGTCAAGTAGATGATTCTAAATGATTATATCTTCATTTTATGAATGGGGAAATTCAAACTCAAAGAGGATCTCCATAGAGTAAGTGGGACTCGAGCCCAGCTCTGCCCTGTCCTGAAAACTCAGGTTATCTCTGTGGTGCACGTTCGGGCATGCCTTTAACCAAGCCATCACTTTCAAAGTGTCTGGAGCCTTGCAGAGACTCCTAGGCATCCCCAAATTCCTTCCTGTGAGATACCTGGTGACCTCTCAACAATGGGTACTGGTCACATATTTGACTCCAGGTGACCCCATTCATTAAAAAAAAAAAAACTTCATGACCTGGAGGAGTACCCTCCTCCACCCAGATGAGTATGGGGAGAGTAAATCAGAGATAATAATCCTTCACATTCGTGAAGAAAGTCTCTGAATATCTGTGACATTCAAACATTCGTCAAGCAGTATGTTTTAATTACATTCTAAGAGAGCATTCAATTTACTGTCAAGATATGCCTCCCACACAACAACCTCAGTTGCCTAATCAATGGAGACTTTAAAAGACTGAAGAGTAGGCTAGATCAATGAAATCATTCTCTAACTGATGGTCTCACTCTGATACAAGTTGAGCCCCAGCCTGTCTACTAAAATACTTCAGTAAATACTGAAATGTTTTGTTAGTTCCAACACATGGCAAAGCCCTCCACGCTTCTTTTCCCCTTTAGAAGAGCACTGAATATATTTGTTGTTGTTGGGTCTATTCCAATTAGGCCCAGAACATTGATGTCTAGAAATAAAGCTTGTAAGGAGAGCATTTTCTTTGCTACCATAAATGCTGTTGAGTGGACAACTGGGAATCATCCACCAGAAACAAACCACCAAAGAGACGTCTGACTGTTTGACCTGACTCCCTATAAATCAAACTCATTTATTATTTTCTCAGCCAGTACTCTCAGCTCCAAAGAAGTCCAGGGTGGAATATTTGAAGAAGCAGACCATTGAATATGTGAAATATTCCGAACAGGATCTAAACAGACTGGCCAGAGCTGAGCTGAGAGGAGCACACTCCATAGAAAAAGCACTGGGGTGTGTGGTCAGACCGTTGGCACTTAAATGAGGACTTTATCATTGACAGAGAGTAGCATGGATCAGAGCCTCCTGCGTTTGCATCTCAGTACCAAAAAGACCGTGTACTTGCTCTTAACAGAAGCAGCACTGAGTCATGCAGCCTGTAAACACATCTAAAAATAGATGATCACTCTTTTCTTTTTCCTACTTATTTTAACAATTTTCTCAAATTTTTAAGAAGGTCACCAGCTTGCAAAAACGTGAGGATTGTGCAAAGTACCAGACCTCTAGTTTTCCAGCACAATCACAAGCAGAAAGAAACCAACCACCGATCACGTGTCAGTAAAAAAATGTCATCGCTTATGACCTCTCTCAAGCTGTTCAACCGCTTAGAGGTGCCAGATGATCACTCACTCTCCAGACTGGTGCCCTGTACCCTGATAACCATCACCTCACAGGCTCTGGACACACCCCCAGCAGGATCTGCACATTTTTTCCACTCTTCTCAAATGCTCCCCCCACTCTATATCTCCTCCCTCCCGGTAGATGACCACGCCATTCTACTTTGCAAAGTTTCCTCAAAACTCCAACTCTGAAGGCCTCTGAAATTGTTCCCAATTTAGGGTTGCCAGATTGAGCCAATAAAAATACAGATGCCCAGTTAAATCGGGATTGCAGATAAACAACAGGAGATATTTATACAAAAATAATATTCATTATTTATCTGAAATTCCAATTTCACTGGATGACTTGTATTTTTCTGGCAACTTTCCCCAAAATCACAGCTTGTTTTCTTACCTCAAGACTTGTAGGAAGGTGATAATTCTAAAACAAAATGCTGATTTTTCTCCCTCTGCTACTTTTATCTTTCCATAATATCTTCAAGGCTGTCAAAGAAAGATTCCTCACGTGTACACCCCACCCAAACCATTTGTTGTGGTGGTTTAGTTGCTAAGNTCAAGACTTGTAGGAAGGTGATAATTCTAAAACAAAATGCTGATTTTTCTCCCTCTGCTACTTTTATCTTTCCATAATATCTTCAAGGCTGTCAAAGAAAGATTCCTCACGTGTACACCCCACCCAAACCATTTGTTGTGGTGGTTTAGTTGCTAAGTTGTGTCCAACTCTTTCGCAACACCGTGGACTACAGTCTGTCAGTCTCTTCTGTTCATGGAATTTTCCAGGCAAGAATACTGAAGTGAATTGCCATTTCCTCCTGCAGGGGGATCTTCCTGACCTAGCGATCAAACCTGTGTCTCCTGCATTGCAGGCGGATTCTTTACTGCTGAGCCACCAGTTCAGTTCAGTTGCTCAGTTGTGTCTGACTTTTTGTGACTCCATGGACTGCAGTATGCCAGGCCTCCCTGTCCATCACCAACTCCCGGAGTTTACTCAAACTCATGTCCATCATGTCGTTGATGCCATCCAACCATCTCATCTTCTGTCGTCCCCTGGCAACACCAGAGTAGCAACCAAACCATAACTGCAGTTTTATCTCCCCTATATTCCATCAGGATCATTTGTGTGTGTGTGTGTGTGTGTGTGTGTGTGTGTTTGTTTTTGAGAATGGAGTGCTTCATGAGCAAAAAGATAGAGGTCGTGGGCACAAGTGGGGAATGCTCTTTTCTCATCTCTTTCACCTAAAAAGGAACCATTCACCACTTGGGAGAGCAGGAGAATGAGGCTCAGAGAGTCTCTGCCAGGGCTGCTGCTGCTGCTGCTGCTAAGTCACTTCAGTCGTGTCCAACTCTGTGCGACCCCACAGATGGCAGCCCACTGGGCTCCGCCATCCCTGGGATTCTCCAGGCAAGAACACTGGAGTGGGTTGCCATTTCCTTCTCCAATGCATGAAAGTGAAAAGTGAAAGTGAAGTCGCTCAGTCGTGTCTGACTCAGCGACCCCGTGTACTGCAACCCACCAGGCTCCTCCATCCATGGGAGTTTCCAGGCAAGAGTGCTGGAGTGGGATGCCATTGCCTTCTCCAGCACAGCAGGGCGGGAACCCAATTCCAACTGGCTCCCAGACCTGTGTTCTCTGTCTCTCCTGCACCTCGCCCATTCCTCAGGCCTGGGGAGGGCAAGGGCTTGGTCCAGGGCTTCTGCTGTGTTACAACAGAAGTGGAAGAAGGAAGGAAGGACGCGTCTTTCTGTGTATAGACGGGGATCCTGGGGCCTAAGGCGAGGCACCGGCTTCTGCACAGGCAGTGAGTGCGTGTGGGGGGCGGGACAGACGCCGTGGCCCTGGGAGGCATGTGCACTCAGACTTAGTGAAGGTGCTCCCGCTGTGCCTGGGAGCCCTGTGGGCACCAGAGCAAATGTGCAGTGGGCTAGTCTGGCGTGACCTGGGACACCGTGCCAGGACAGGTGGCTGCAACCTTTGAAGTCCTTGCTTCGGGAGCCAGACATTGAAGGAGTTGAGCTCAGAAGGCCTGCAGAGAGGTGGGAGCACTCCCTCTCAAGGGCCTGGCTCCCTGGGGATCGACTCACTCCTGGGCTGCTCCTCCAGCTCCTCCATGAGCTTAGAGGGGACTCTGTTGGTGCTGATGAGCAGATGGCAGCCTAGGTGTGTTTGGGTCAAGGCTGAACCTAACCTAACAGTGGAGAAGCAGGTTCAAGGAGGGCTCTTCGGCCATGTGGGGAGGGGAGCACTGAACGATGGGAGTGGGGTCCATGGTCTTGAGAGAAGACAACCCAGTGTGGCTGGGGTGGCTGTGGCCCACAACAGCAGTATCTGGAACCAAGTATATTTGTATCAATACTTTCCCAAGTAGTTGATATACTCTCTCTATAGCTTCTACTCTTTTCTTTAAAAAATAGGTTGATGAATATAAGATGTATTTCTTGCTTATCATATATATTTTGTTTTTTACAAAAATTGGATCACATTAAAGACACTGTTAGCACACCTCCTTTGAGATTCCCTCAAATTGCTGGAAAATAACAGGATTTTTAATAACTAAATAGTTTTTGCCATATGAATACTTTATTTTTTTTCCTCAATTAGACACTCATTTTGGAAATGTTTATTTCCAGTGTTTCTGCCATCTCAAAGAATGCTGTGAACAAAAATCCTAAACAGATCTCTGAGCAGGTCCTTGGTAATGTCCTTTGGAAAAGTCCTCGAAGGAGAATTTCTGGGTCAGAGTATACATATTTTGAATATCTGGGGGAGTTAATGCTACTGTGCCACTCACTAAGGTTTTAATATTTTTATATGTATGTGCCTGGATAACCACCAGTTATCTTCATCATTTCCCCCTGAGAGCCATCTCTGCCTTCCTACCCATTCTTGCCCACCCCTGGCCCCATCAACCCATCCTTACCACCAAACACTCTGATTTCCTGTTTTCCCCTCACTCTATTATAATAATAATAAAAAACCTCCCTGGGGGTCTTCTTCACCTGCTCCAGATTGTTCTAACGGTATCTTCCATTTGTGCATCTAATCCCAGCACCGAGCAAGTCACAGCCGCACAGTAGTTGCTCAAAAAAGATTTAGTGAATGAATACTATGTATTTTAGTTCAGTCTTTTTTCTACATCAAAACTTGTCTAATTTTCATAATTTTCATTCAAGAAAAATGCACTGAACTTTTGCAGACCCTGTGCTAGCAGGTTGTTCAAAGGTGATTAAGAGCCAGTCCCAGGAAATCAGTTATACTTCAATAAAAAAGAAAAGAAAAGGAGAGAGAGAGAAGAAAAGAAAGACCTGGTCCTTGCCCAGTTTGTGGTCTAATGAGGGAAACAACTAAATGGAATCCGTAGCTATGATAATTGCAGTAATGGAGGTCTGTATGTGAAATGCAGATGCATGCAGCCAAGAGACATTTAGATTATCCCAGGTCTGTGTGTATGTCCTGCATAGATAAAGAAAAGGTCTACCCATTTGTGGCCACAGCTCTTATTCCACCTTTCAGTTCAGTTCAGTTCAGTAGCTAGGTTGTGTCCAACTCTTTGCGACCCCAGGAATCACAGCACGCCAGACCTCCCCGTCCATCACCAACTCCCGGAGTTCACACAAACTCACAGCCATCGAGTCGGTGATGCCATCCAGCCATCTCATCCTCTGTTGTCCCCTTCTCCTCCTGCCCTCCCAGCATCAGAGTCTTTNAGGAGGAGAAGGGGACGACAGAGGATGAGATGGCTGGATGGCATCACGGACTCGATGGACGCGAGTCTGAGTGAACTCCGAGAGATGGTGATGAACAGGGAGGCCTGGTGTGCTGCGATTCATGGGATCGCAAAGAGTCAGACACGACTGAGCAACTGAACTGAACAGACCCAGTACACACATAGAAAACACAAAAAGCATCATTGCACTCTGCTATTTTTTTTTATCACGAGACTCATGAAATTGACTTTGTGACCCACTAACGGATCATATCCCACAGTTTGAAAGTACTGCCCCCACAACAGATTTTATCCTGTCCCTACCCCAGTGAAAGCTGTCAACAGTCCCCATCTTTGACTGAAGTTAGTACATATTGTTTAACCTGGCATTTAAAGGCTTCGATAGGATGACCTTGATTTGTCGGCCTAAGCATCTGTGTCATTTTTACCTCTCTGAGCTTTAGTGACCTAATATAGAGAGAAGAGGAACAACAATATTTCCCCAGCATGAAGGCCAGGGGTAGACCAGATGATACATTTAGCTTCCTCTTTAAGGGCTATGATTCTGGGAGTGTATGTGCCCACCATCCAGTCACCAAACATATGTCCTCTCTGGTCTTTGGACACTTCCTATACCTGTGTCATCGTTTCCCTTTGCTCCATTTAGCCATCTTCCTCCATCTCTCTCTACCCTCCTATGTTGAAATCCCATCAAAGGTCAGCAAAGGCAAAGGACACAGGAATAAAAGGTTAGAAAATACTTAAGCAATTTAATTAGTGTACTGAGGGTGAAGCCACTCAGGCTGGTATGTTACACACAGATGGGAAGATGAAACTAAAGAAGTAGGGTAGGTGAGATCATGCCAAACTGAGACCCTCAGGCTGAGATTTCATCTTAATTTAGAGGTCACGGAGAATCACTGAGAGTTTCTGAACAGGTGTGATATAGCTAAAGGTGAGATTTAAGAAAACTGATCTACCTGGAGCTGGGGCAACAGAGGTTATTTCAGTAGTAAAACTGACATAGCCCAGATGAAGCTGGTCTTATGAGAGGCCAGGTCATGGATGGAGCCTATAAACTCAAGGCAGACAGCACCATGGAGGTTCAGCTATGGCCACAGATAAGCATTCTGGAGAGCAGATGGAATATGGTGACAAGTTATAAGACTCGAGCAGAGGGACAAGAAGGTGCCTGGCTTCTGCCGACTTTGGCAACACAGTGCAGGGGCCCAGCCAGGAATGACTCAGGGCTAAGGGGCTAAGCCCCTTGACAGGGCTGCTGAGAGCAGAGCTTAGGAACCATACATTTCACTCAGACCCTGTATAAGACAGTTTCTCTGCCAAGTAGTGTTGCATATTGATCTATCTGACTCCCAAGCCTGAAGTCTGAATGATACCGAACTGCTTTCAAGGTCTCTGAGGACAAGAAGCAGATTCTTTCTCCTCCCGAGACCTGGCATAGTGCTTATCCAGAGTAAGCCTAGATAAATATTTGTTGAATCGAATTGAAAAGAGATTATCATTCCTATCACCCCACAGATAATCGCTGCCTGTTTATCTGCACTGGTGATTCCTGGTGTCCTGGGCCTTTGTGGAGGAGCTGGAAGGCTTTAAGCAAATACTGAAAATGTATTTGCTCCACTCATGACAAAGCTTGGAAGCTGGAACGAGCATAACAAAGGGTTATGAGTGGTCACCGAGTGCCTGAGGCTGGGAACGCATGACGAAGGGTTATACACCGGGCCTTGAGGCGTTCGAAGGCTTCCTTCTGACCACCTGTTTCTGAGAGCAAGGACTGTTGTTTCATGATAAGACTCCCTTTAGAGTTTCGCCAAAGCTATGTTATGTCTTGGGCGATGGGAACTGTGTTTTATGCTTGAATGCTTTAATGTTTATCTGGAATGGCTACGTGCAAGTCTGCCTTATGCTCTATTCCCTGAGAATTATAAAACTGCACAGTTAGATAATAAACTTTGTCAGTCCACTAGAGGCTGTCACTGAGTGTCCTTTTCAGAGTGTGGTTCTCCGAGCCTTACAGACCTTATACTGTTTAACTGAAAGAGCTCAAATACTAAAGCTCTGTGACTGATTATACTGATACTCTGAGTTCATTAATCTGGGTTGCTCTGGTGGCTCAGATGGTAAAGAATCTGCCTGCAATGAGGGAGACCAGGTTCAATCCCTGGGTCAAAAAGATTCCCTGGAAAAGGGAATGGCAACCCACTCCACTATTACTGCCTGGGGAATTCCATGGACAGAGGGTGCAGTCCATGAGGTTGCAATTTCTTTCTTTTTTTTTTTTTTAAATTTTTTACTTTATTTTACTTTACAATACTCTATTGGCTTTGCCATACATCGACAGGTTGCAATTTCTAAATGAGTTTCCCAGGTGGCCAATGCAGGAGATGCAGGAGACACAGGTTCAATCCTTGGGTAGGGAAGATCCCCTGGAAGAGGAAATGACAACCCACCCCAGTATTCTTGCCTGGGAAATCCCATGGACAGAGGAACCCCAAAAGTCCATGGGGTTGCAAAAGAGTCAGGCATGACTTGGCGATTAAACAACAACACATTTCTAGATGAAAGGCTTCAGGTGTGGCTTCCACGACTGATGTTGTGTGTGTGAACAGCCAATGGAGAAACGAGCGTTAGTGCTGTCTTTCATCCCAAGGCCTTGGGGTGGGGGTGGGGTGGGCAGAGAGAGCTCAGCTCTGCAGCAAAAACCTGAACTGGACATCATCGTGAGATTTGTTTCCCCTCAGGCAGGGAGAGAAACCTGTCTTTTTTCATGTGCCTTTTTCCAGATGTATCTTGCTCGACCCACCGCCTGAGGTGGTCAGGAGATGAGAGGAGTAGCCAGGACTGGAGGAAGCTGAGAATGTGTGGGCGNAGATTTGTTTCCCCTCAGGCAGGGAGAGAAACCTGTCTTTTTTCATGTGCCTTTTTCCAGATGTATCTTGCTCGACCCACCGCCTGAGGTGGTCAGGAGATGAGAGGAGTAGCCAGGACTGGAGGAAGCTGAGAATGTGTGGGCGCTGCGGGCTCCGTGTGGGCGCTGCAGGCTCTGCGTAGGGCTCCCAGCAGCTCTAGCAACCCCGGCGCAGGTGGGAGCTAGCCACCCTGGGGGAGCACGCTCCTGGGGGTGAACAGGGAATGCCGACGGCCAGGAAAAAGGTGTAGAACTGTTTTTCTTGGTAAACTCTCCATAAGCATGTATTATTCATACTCCCTGGCTCCGAGTTATTCAGTCAATAATTATTATGGGATTTCCCTGGTGGTCCAGTGGCTAAGACTCTGACCCACGTTGGGGAACTAGATCCTACACACTGCAACTAAGACCCTGCACAGCCAAATAAATTTACTCACTAAAAAACACTTATTTACTAAATGCCCCTCTGCTAACAGGAAAGCAGAGGGAAGACAGGTTTATTCCACTTTTGAGGCTCTGGTGCTGTGCTGTGCTTTGTTGCTCAGTCGTGTCCAACTCTTTGTGACCCCGTGGTCTGTAGCCCACCAGGCTCCTTTGTCCATGGGGATACTCCAGGCAAGAATACTGGAGTGAGTTGCCATGCCCTCCTCCAGGGGATCTTCCCCAACTTAGGGATCAAACCCAGATCTCCCACATGGCAGGCGGATTCTTTACCAGCTGAGCTACCAGGGAAGCCCTTTTGAGGCTCCTATTTCCTAAAAAAATAAACAAAAGGCTAAGCAAAATTTCAAAACCATACTATACGTTAATGTGTTTTTGAAATTAAAATTATATGATGAATACTATCTCTTTTGTCCCTCTTGTAACTACAATTTTGTGTCTGAATTCATAACCTCATTTGTAGGTAGGGCAGAAGTCCAAATTTGAGGCTCTTTATGAATATGAGGTAGACAAGATTGGGACATCTTCCAAGTAAGGTAGAGACATCTGATCTCTGCAGATTCTTTAGGTACCCGCTGAGATTCAGCTGGGTGATAGTCTCTAACACATGTGCAACAGCCACCTGTACATGCTTTTCAGTGAAATCACAGCACCAAGAGAGGTTCAGCTCATCCAATCTGGAACAGCTGCTCAGCAAAGTCTTCAGGGCAGATTCAGAGANTAGTCTCTAACACATGTGCAACAGCCACCTGTACATGCTTTTCAGTGAAATCACAGCACCAAGAGAGGTTCAGCTCATCCAATCTGGAACAGCTGCTCAGCAAAGTCTTCAGGGCAGATTCAGAGAATCCAGAACACCCCCAGAAAGGTTTAGTCGCAGTAAATTTGTGTTCTGAGCAAGATTATCAACAACGGGATCTGAAAGTCGGAGGCCTTCGAGGCTGAGATTCTGCAGCTTGGAGCAGTGAGACAGAAGGCCTTGCAGGGTAGACACATCAATCACAGAGTTCGACAGGTCCAGGTGCTGTAGTCGGAAAGGGCAATCTTGTCCACCTAGACTTAAGCGATAGTGTCATGCTGAAAAATGACTGCTTTCCAGAACTTTACCAACTCAACTGCCTCCAGCACCTATCACTCAATTGGTGGTATGACATAATACCTGAAACTTTACTTGAACTTGGAGAAATTCCCACATTAAAAACACCACGAGTCTTGGAATCGTACCAGACGGTACCCTTCAACTGTTAAAGGAAGCCCTCCCTCATCTACAGATTAATTGCTNCACTCAATTGGTGGTATGACATAATACCTGAAACTTTACTTGAACTTGGAGAAATTCCCACATTAAAAACACCACGAGTCTTGGAATCGTACCAGACGGTACCCTTCAACTGTTAAAGGAAGCCCTCCCTCATCTACAGATTAATTGCTCCCGATTCACCACCATCACCAGGCCGACCATTGGCAACAAGAAGAACCAAGAGATACGGGACATCAAATGCCGACTGTCACTGGAGAAGCCCAGTTGTCTATGAAGCCTCTGTTGCAAGATGGTATCTCCTCTTTTCTTTGAACAGGGAAAGTAAGCAGGAAGCCCAATTGTGGAGAGCTCAGCTATTTTTATTCTTGGTTTTCTGTTGCCTTCCTTCCTTCTACAAGTATATTAGAGAACCACTGGAGACAGAAAACTATGAAGTGTTGCTTTTTAGAAATGAGTATGAAAGCTTTTATCACTGCTATACCCTTAACAGCCTCAGCTCTACACTTTTTGAAATTTTAGGGAGAGTGAGCCTGTAATTTCAAGATATCTTAAACAGCAAAATTTGAACCACATCTTCCAAGTGCCATTCTTCATAAATCTATTTGGAATCAAGTTTAAAAATCACCACCAGCAAATTATTTTCATAGCCTATATGGCAACTGAACATTCTTTTATTTAATTTTTCAGCACTGCTTTATTATAAGACATAGGTTGGAAAAAATAATAAGCATTTGTATTGTAAGCTGAAAAGAATGAGAATCATAGAGTAGATCTGCAGCAATCTTCTTCTGAGGATGGCAAGAAAAACAGACATTTCCACTGTGCCTTTAGATTCGCAATCAGGTTGATGGAAACAAATAGCCCCAGGTCATTCACCTTAAAACTTAAGGAAAGAAACAATCAGTTGGCCAACCAGAGGTGTAGAATTGGTATAGAATTTAAAGGCTCAAGAGACAGTTTTCTATGACAGTTAACCTGGGGTATCCTCTAATGCACATTAATGAAGTCTCCTTTATGTACAGTTGGGAAGGTTTCCTGGAGGAGGAGTGGCAACCTACTCCAGTATTTTTGCCTAGAGAATCCCATGGACAGAGGAGCCTGGCAGGCTACAGTCCATGGGGTCGAAAAAAGTCAGACACGACTGAGCGACTAATGTTATTTTATAATAATATGAATATGAGGACTGGATCTTTTGCCCCTAACTCCCCAGGCCACCCGCTTTGTTCCCTACCAGGTCCTGATGCATAGAGGACTGAACCACAGCTCACTATTGCTCTGACTGACATCAGACTCTCCACTGCTTCCATTCAATGCAGAGGTTTCCTTTGATTCAAGTCCAGCCTGGAGCTATGAACTGTCCTGAGGGGCTCCACCCAGATGTAAGGTTCTGTCTGTCCTTGTCTGAAGCCGGTCTCCTGGATCGTGAGAACCTTTACTGCCAACTCACCCAATAAACCATGCTACTTGGCTTCTATCTATGATTTCCTCACAAGCACTTAAACTGTGAGGACGCCCTATTTCTAAATGCTTGGACACAATCATCTGCAGCAACAGGGAAAGCAGGGATTCTCCAGAGACTCTTTTGCTTGGGCACGTGATACATGCCTCTAAACCCACTTAGCCAGGAATAGGAGGTACCCTGACATCCAAACACAGAAGCACATGACTTGATGCCATTGTGATCAAATAAGGAAACACCAGCACCCTCTTTTAAAAAAGCCAAAGGAATCTAACCCAAAACATTAACACGTCTACTCTGTAAGATTTTGGCTTTAGAGAACGATGGTCAGAAGGACCCATTTCTTTGGGATGGCTGAGTCTGCCTCTTCTCCAGCTCTTCAAAACCCACCCTGGGGGCTCCTACAAGGCCAACTGACCTCTGGGTCAAAACCTTGTTGGATTTTCCTTGCTCAGATCCAAGAATCTCACATCTGTTTGGAGAGAATTAAGGAGTTGGCAATCCACCGGTAGAGTCCCCATATAAATGGGTTCTGTCTCTTCAAGAAGTGGGACATGGGGTGACACGGTTAGAAAGAGCTGTCTAAAGTTCTTAGTAACCTGGAAATCAATGATATGTAAAAGTGCCTACCCTTCAGAAAAATCAGATAAGCAGATGAGAAAGAGCAGAAGGAATAACCTAGACTCTATAATATCATTAAAGGAATAAAAGTATTTCTTCAAGCCTCATCTTAATTATAAAGAGGTACAAATATGATCATGTAGCTGCCAGAACTGTGTTTTTTGGCAAACAGCTATGTAATTTTTGTTTTCTTACAGGGGGAAAAAAAGACAAGTGAAAGAAACACTTTCCCCCATACTCGATCACACTTACATTTGTGTACTAGTGTACTCCTATTTATTTTAGAAAGCTTCTGCACATCAGCAAAAGGCTAGAAGACAGAGCTGGTTACTCTCTGTTTGTCTTGGGTGTTATCTCTTGAAAGAAAAGTATAAAGGAAGTACCATATCCATCATTAATCACTGAACTCTAGAAACCCTTAGTCACATGACTTAAAAGTCTATGACTAAAGTGTATGTTTTGAAAGGAAATATTGACTGTTGCCTTCTTTTCTTTGACTTTAAGGGTGAAAATTCTGTATAGCTTTCACACGAATTCTGGTGGATTTGACCATAACTAGCCCACCACTTTCTTTGCTCACACCTTCACTCTTCACCACCTTCTTTTTATTTACTTGGCTGTGTTGAATCTTAGTTGCCACAAAGGAGCTTTGATCTTCATTGCGACATGCAGGATCTTTTGGTAGTGGCATGCAAACTCTTGGTTGCTGTGTGTGGGATCTAGCTCCCTGATCCAGGTCCCCTGCATTGGGAGTGCAGAGTCTGTCACTGGACCACCAGGGAAGACCCTTCACCACCTTTATCATCAGTTAAAAATTATTTTCTCCACCCACTGCTATCAAGAACATTAGTCCTAATTACTCCTTCCTTCATGTCTAAGAAAAGGGGATGCCATTCAACCATCTAGTCACTTGATTCAACATGTGTTCATTCAGTGCCTGGTGTTTTCCTGGTGACCTCATGAGTTGTAGCCTGCCAGGCTCCTCTGTTCGTGGAATTTTCCAGGCAAGAATACTGGAGTGGGTTGCCGTTTCCTCTTCCAGGGGATCTTACTGACCTAGGGATCAAACTTGTATCTCTTGCGTCTCCTGCATTGACGAGTAGATTCTTTACCACTGCGCTACCTGGAAAGCCTACAGAGGTAAATTACACTCTGTGATAAGTGTTTATCTTTCCAAGAAGACATCCTCCTTGTTCTTATTTTGTCCCTTCTGCCTCCTTGTATCCCAGCTGCTTTCCTTTCTCCAACATCAGTCTCATCCTGGTTTCATCCAACATCACCTCCTTTCCTGTCAGCAACATGCTGTGGTTCTTCCCTTTAACCTTGCCTCTAAGCGTCTTGACAGAATAGTTCTATATTCTTCCTCTTCTCTTCAGCCGCCAAACCATGTAAGTTGGTTCCTGCTCACCCCACGCTACTGAACTATCCTCTCGAGATTGGCAGTGAGGGTTCCCCCCATTATGAATCCTTATGGCAGCTTCGCTGTGGCCCTCAGCCTCTCCCAGTGCCTAACACACCTGAGTGTCTCCACCTGGCAGCGTTCTTCCCTACCAGATAGTGCTCTCCTCACACAGCTGAGTGACTGGTACTCCCAGGGTTCCACCCTCAGCCTTCTCTGTCTTCTGTCCAAGCTGGGAGATGCCATTCACTTTCCAGGCCTCTGTCTTCCATTGAATTCCACACCTAGAATATCTATACCAACAGGGATGGAGAACAGGTTTCATCTAAGGTACTGACTCTAACCAATTATCAGTCGGTGCCTGGAACACTGCTGTGTTGAGAAAGATGCTGAGGCCATATGTGACCTCGCCAAGAGAAAGTACAGTGATCAGTCATCAGCTCTGCTTCAAGTGGTGGCACACATGCCAGGTATTTGACATCAAGCTCCAAGCCTTCATCGGTAAGATAATGAGATAACCTTCTCCTGTTCCCATTACCCCTGCTCTGGATATTCTCTTTAAAGTATTACAATAGTCTCCGTGCGTTGCCTCTTTTCAGTCACTCTCTTCTTCATCAGTCATCCAGCCCTTGTTTTATCCCCCAAAGCAAACATCTATGTCTATTTATTATTTATTCATGCCTGTTTAGAAAAGGCTCCCCCACCCCAGGATAAAGCATACGGCATTAAAGGCCATTTAGAATCTGACTGAAGCACATCTATTACCATGTGCCCAGTGCCTCCCAGATCAGATGGTATAGCATTGGTTCACTGCAGAGACTTGAGACCAACCTACCCTGGTTTCAGACTTCAATTCTGTCATGGTTCTGTGACCCTGAACTACTTGACTCTGTGTTTCAGTGTCCTCATCAGCAAGATGAGGAGAACAATCCTACCTAGCTCTTGGCACGTAATAAACCCAATGAAACCTTGACTCCGATCACTGCTACCATGCCTGGCACACCTACCCTCAGTGACTTTGGTCGAACTGACTCCACTGGCCCTGCTCCACCTTTTCCCACTCCCAGGAAGAATACATCGTTCTTTGCTCTGTCCTCCCCTAGAATGTGTCATACTCCTCTACTCCAGCGGTTATCACAGAGTCTAGTACCTACCTGGGGTGTTTGTTTGGCTGAGCACAGAGTGTAAGATCTTAGTTCCCCAGCCAGGGATGGAAGCCACGCCCTGTGCAGTGGACATGCAGAGTCTTAACCACTGGACCGCCAAGGAAGTCCCTGTACTTAGTTTATTATGTGTGTGCCTGACCCAGTAGTTGGGGGCTTCGCTTGAACAGGAAAGGTTCATGCGAGCAAGTTTAGAACTGGATGGGAGGCTGTCTTATTTACTTTTATGTCTTCTTCTACCATGGTGTCAGGAGAACAGTAGACATAATTATGTCTGAATGACAACATGATGATTGAAGGAAGAAATGAATTGGCAGAGGCCAAATGAGCACCAGGTGGACTTCCCTGGTGGCTCAGACAGTGAAGCATCTGCCTACAATGTGGGAGAGCCGCGTTCGATCCCTGGGTCAGAAAGATCCCCTGGAGAAGGAAATGGCAATCCATTCTAGTACCCTTGCCTGGAAAATCCCATAGATGGGGGAGCCTGGTGAGCTACAGTTCATGGGGTCGCAATGACTTGGACATGACTGAGTGACTTCACTTTCTTTTCTAGTGATAATGATTATTGTGGAATCTGTGGTTTATCTACTGGGAGATAATAAATAACAGTTAATCTATTGGAATCTTATACTAGTAGCAGGTACATTTGTTCTTACTTTTATGCTAGTATATCACCAGGAATCAATTACCATGCTCTGACTTTTCCTTTGCCCCCAGAAAGAGCTTTTATTAACGTAAATGTTATGGTATTCATTTTCAACTCTATAAACATGAACTTCACTTTCCATGGCCCAATTCCACCCCAACCTCCAATTCTATACTAGATTTAGCCCAAACAGAAATTGGGCTGTAAGACCAATTCCTATTGGACAGTAAGGCCATTGACTTTTACTCTTGCTGGGATCATGGGCAAGTAGTTCTCAGGTCCCATGATCATGATAGCAGGAGCTTGTTAATCCAGCTCTCATCTGACAGCTAATGATAACAAGAGGTTTGGAGAGCTCTGACTTACAACCTGGATTAGAAAGAAAAAGGTCTCCTCTGAAAAGTACTTACCACTTATCCCTGCCTCATGCTCTGGGTATGATTCAGAATGTACTTTTCTAGGCAATAGATTTCCACAGTTTATAGTAAACAGCCTCTCAGCTTACCTGTGTGCCTCTCAGCTTCTCTTTGAGATTTATGATCTTGGTTCTGCCCCTGTGGGTTCAGAGCACATGGCATGCCCTTCAAATATGCAGAGGGGGGAATCTTCCTTCGTAGTCTCCTATTTTCTATACAAAACAGATCTCCTAGTTCATTCCATGGAGATATTCACGCTTGCTGACCAGCAGATGCGATGAAAACGTGCACAGCATGGTGCCTGTATGCAGATTGGACTGATCTCCCAGTGGGAGTCTGTCAGTCCTGTTCCACCCCACCCTGCCTCGGGGTTGGCAGTGTCCAGAGTTCTGTTTGCACTGAGAGCAGTAGCTCTGTGGAGGCATCTATAAGCTTATCTATACGCTTATCTATAGCGGCTGGTTTCCAGCTGGTTTCCTCCTCTCCATTTCTCCTAACCTAACAGACCAGCAGGTTGGAGGAGACACACCCAGGGAGTGTATCAGCTGCTCCAGTGTTAGCAACAGGCTGAAGGAAATCCGTGTTAAGCAAGCCTATGTGATTCTGCGGTGTGGGGAGAGGGGTTTGCATGATTTGGGGGTGTGTGTGTATGATTTGGGGAGGAAGAGAGGATAGAATCCACCGAGGAGCACGTGAGGAACAGAATGACAGTCCTGGGGAATGCAGCAAGGTGGAGGCCAGCACTCAAGAGTGATTGTTGGGAACAAAGATCAGAAAATTGTGGATCTAAGCAAGACTGGGCTGACAGTGGACAGGCCACCTAGTAGTGAAGGTATTGCCCAATGCCAAGTTCCCAGAAAAGACTTCCCAAGAGCGGGGTGTCTCCCAGGCCCCCGAATTGTGGATGGGCAGTGTTAAGATTCAGTGTAGAAATCCTAGAACATGAGTCACGTAGTGGTAGCTATGGCAACAACACTGAAAGCCAGTTCTCTCTGATTCAAGTCTTTCTTTATTTCTTTTTTTTGGCTGTGCTACGTGGTTTGCAAGATCTCAGTTCCCCAAGCAGGGACTGAACCCAGGCCATGGTGGTGAAAGCCCAGAATCCTAACCACTCCCTCAATTTTTTTTCTCTCTTTCCTTTTCTTTTTTGGTTCAGATCTTAAGTAGCATGCACTCACACACAGATGACCCAGCCATTCCCAAGTCACATGGACTTCAGTGAAGTCCTATGAGGGCCTGGGTTCTATATTAGGGCTTCTTGATGGCAAATGACAGAAACCAGCTTTAGCAAACCTAAGCAGAAAAAGGATTTTTTTTTTAAAGGTAGGGTGTTAGGGGTGGTAGGCAAGAGTGACCCATAAAATCCAAATGCAGAAATGAGACTTGGGCTCTGAAAAGGCCTGGAACCAGACATTTAAATATGTCAGAACGCTCTGTGTGTCTTGTCTCTTCTCCCCTTGAGGCTTCTGGATTCATCTCTTCAGCTTTCTCTGCTCTTCACGTGGCTCCCAAGTCCACATGGTACAGATGCAGCCACATGTACCGACTGACTGACAGTCTCTCAGAGGCCCACATGCAAGCTCCCAGATGAGAGAATCCAAACGCTCAGCTTGTTCAAGAGTTTGCTCCTGATTCCATCGACTCCTGTGGGGGCGAGAGGTGGTGCCAACATGGCTGCTGGCAGCCTCTCCTGCTCAGATGCCGGGAAAGGGCTTCTGAGAGAAATGGGCTAGAGAAGACGCCAAGTAGGTGCCTGTCCTGTCACCTGTCCCTGCTGCTCCTCTCAGCGCTGTTCCTGCTGGTTCCTCCTCATTGTTTACATCTCAGCTCAGTTATCACCTCCCTGGAGACAGGATCCCTGTTCACACCAGCTGAAATACGGTCGCCCCCTCCCCACTCCTTCCCATTCTCTCTCTGTTGTGAACTGAACCGTGTCCTCCAAATCCATGTGTTGAAGTTCTAACACCCTGTACCTCAGAATGTAACTGTATTTGGAGACAAGGTCTTTAAAGAGGTTAAGTTAAAATTAAGTCATTAGTGTAGGCCCTAATTCAATACACTGATGTCCTTATAAAAGTGAAGTCGCTCAGTCATGTCTGACTCTTTGTGACCCCATGGGCTGTAGCCTACCATGTTCCTCCATCCATGGGATTTTCCAGGCAAGAGTACTGGAGTGAGTTGCCATTTCCTTCTCCAGAGGATTTTCCCAACCCAGGGATTGAACCCAGGTCTCCTGCATTGTAGGTAGATGCTTTACTGTCTGAGCCACCAGGAAAGTCTGATGTTCTTATAAGAAGAGGAAATTTGGACAAAAATATGTATAGAGGAAAGACCATGTGAAGCCACAGGAAGAAAGTGGCCATTTGCAAGCCATGGACAGAGGCTGAGAAGAAACCAACCCTGCTGACACCTTGATCTCAGACNAAAGTCTGATGTTCTTATAAGAAGAGGAAATTTGGACAAAAATATGTATAGAGGAAAGACCATGTGAAGCCACAGGAAGAAAGTGGCCATTTGCAAGCCATGGACAGAGGCTGAGAAGAAACCAACCCTGCTGACACCTTGATCTCAGACTTCGAGCCTCCTGAACTGTGAGAAAATACATCTGTGTGGTTGAAGCCACCAAGCCTGTAGAACTTTGTCTCAGTAGCCCTACCAAGTGATATATTCTCTATCCTTTTCCTAGTTTGATGCTTCCTCAAAGAGGCAGCTTGGAGGGACTTGCCTGGTAGTCCACTGGTTAAGAATTTAGCTTCCAGTGCAAGGGATCTTAGTCCTCCTGGGGGGTGAACTAAGATCCCACATGTTGTGGGGCAAATAAGCCTGCGCACTGCAATGAAAAGCTTGTGCAACCAAAAAGAAAACAAAAAATAAGTAAATAAAGAGGCAGTTCAGACAGTGGTTGAGGCACAGACCCTCACTCTGGCTTTCTCAACAATAATGGCAGCAGCTGTGACAGGGCCTGCTGGATGTTCCAGAAGCCCAGTTATCGATAGAAGTGGCTGTGGCAGGCATGGGGGTTTAGGTGGTAGCTGGGAAGAAGCCAGGCCTAGTGTCAGGCTCCAGGGCAGGTATCACTGAGATGGCCAGGCTGATACATGGCTGGAGAAGGCCCTTTCTACCTGCTGTGGTGCCAATAGACCTTTTTTCTGGTGATATTGTCTTTCCCATCCAAGAAGGGGTGGGGTCTTCCTTCAAAGCAGGCTATGGCTTCCACTGTACTCCCAAGGAGTTCTGGTTAGAGTGCAACAGGGGACCTTGTAAACCAGCACTGAGCTTGTCACTGCCACTGATCCTATCTCACTTGTTGACCAGGCTTTGAAGAACTCCTTCAAGACTTGGATTTTGCAAAATGGTTGAGGCATATATTAGACCCCCATTAAATACCTCTAAAATGAAGGGAGTATGTGCAAACACCCAGGAATTGAAATAGCACACGGACACAATCACTTTGTCCTGGATCTGGAAATTTCTCTGCTTCACAAGATGTATTTTGTTCCCCATAACTTAGTATCCTCTTCAGTACCTCTGTCTGGCAGCCACATGTTCCACATAATTCCAAATTCAGAATCCAGCTGTGGGCATGAGATAGACCAAATGTCCCAGTGCCCAACTCCACTTCTCACTTGTCACTTGTATGTTAATACCCCTTGGACACAGATTTGCCAAACTTGCCATGGATTCCCCAGGGTCCAAATATAAAAACTGGAAAGATCTGTTTGTTTTCCCTTATCTGGCTCTCCTGTATTCTGTTACCCTTACTTACTATCAACATATTTTTGCTTATATCTCATAAGAGCTTCATCTTTTGTCAGACATTCTTTCCTTATTTGGCCCCAGTGTCATGCTGGTTTCTGGGTAGTTTTTCATTACCTCGTTTCTGCCTTGTTTCAGCTCACTCACACTTTTTATTTGTCCATAATTTTCCTACTGTCCTCTCTATGATGGTGGTGAAGTCGCTCAGTCGTGTCCGACTCTTTGCGACCTCATGGACTGTGTAGCCCACCCGGCTCCTCCGCCCACGGGATCTCCAGGCAAGAATACTGGAGTGGGTTGCTATTTCCTTCTCCAGGGGATCTTCCTGACCCAGGGATCGNTTGTATTTCCCAGCATCAGGGTCTTTTCAAATGAGGCAGCTCTTTGCATCAGGTGGCCAAAGTATTGGAGCTGAATGAATGGTCTCTAAAGTCTTGGTTGAACTCATAACTCAAAGGTCTTAAGCTATCCTTATCTAATCTTCTATTTATACTCTTGCTACAACTTCCCAACTAAACAACTTTCCAGTAACAGGCTAAATGTTTGAAGTGAAAAAGAGAAACCAACAGTTGTGTGCCTGATGAACATATGGAGAAAGGAGGAAACTGGATCTGGGCTTGGCTAGCTCTGGCCGAGTACTGAGGCTGTTGGAGTGTTGGGTAAGTCATTACTGAGAAAATGTTCCAGTAAACCTCATCTGTTATTTCATATGTGTAAACCTGAGTGCATTTAGCAGTTCCCAACTTTCAAATGTGTTCAATTTCAAAAGCACATTTCTTTGTCAGATTCTCTTAAGAATTTGAAGTCTTTTCCCCATAGAAACAATATTGTGTTTGTAAGTTTTCCAGGCTAGCTCACCAAAACCCATTTTTTTCATAATTTAACTGAAATACATGTTCAGCTACAAAAGTAGAAAACAACGCTGTAAAGGCATTGACTTTTTTTAAATGCCACAAACCATGTCTAAACATGGAGGGTAGAGCCAAAATACATTTAAAAGTCATGATAAGTTTTCAGGCCTCAGTTTGGTTAAGATACAAAATTTAAAATAAAGAAAATTAATAAGACCTCAGTTTTATGTGGCCAATTAGTATCTGTAAAAGCAGCATGGAACGCATGACTACCTGCTTCCTAATATCCAGTCTCTCTTTCTTCCTTTAGAAAGGAAAGTAACACTCAATCTGTAGCTGAATACAGAGCCAACCAGAGTAAAAAGCATATTTCACAGCCACCTGTGCTCCTAGGTATGACCATATGATTAATTCCACCAGAAGAGTGTACCTGGAAGTGATGCTCTAACTTCTGAGTTATGTTCTTAAAGTCACTGACCTTCCTCAACTGGCTGAAACACAGAGATACTGGTGGATCATCCTAGACAGTACAGTTGAAGGTGGTACCCTGGGAAATGATGAAGCCCAGGACAGGCTTCTTAGACAATCTTATGGAGCAAGGCCTCTGCATCGGTTCTGAACCATCTACTTACTGATTGCTATGTTAGAGACAAATACATTTCTAACTTGTTTAATCACAAAAAGATTCAAAATAAACGAGTTAGAAATTTGTCTCTCTATATAGAGAAATTTGTCTCTTTAGAAGAGTGGGGCATCCCAGGCGGTGCTAGTGGTAAAGAACCCGCTGCCAATGCAGGAGCCGTAAGAGATGCAGGTTCGCTCCCTGGATCGGGAAGATCCCCTGGAGGAGGGCAGGGCAGCCCCCTCCAGTATTCTTGCCTGGAGAATCCCATGGACAGAGGAGCCTGGCTGATTACAGTCCATAGAGTTGCAAAGAGTCGGACACAACTGAAGCGACTTAATATACACATTATATAGCTGTAACCAGTGTAAACAAATGATGATGATATGATGAAGAATCCTAGGGGGTTCTGAAGGAAATAACTCTAGAACTACCAGAATGTGGCTAGTACAAAAAAATTTTGTTCAAAACTCAAAATTTTCTCTTTGGAAAAAAAAAAA
>SJYV01016942.1:0-31862 GCA_006410875.1 Neotragus pygmaeus | reverse complement strand
GGGGTGGGAGGGGGTTGGGTAGCTGCATGGCATGTGGGATCTCAGTTCAATGACTGGGGGGGGCTCACACCCCCTGCGGCAAAAGCCCAGCATCTTAACCACTGGGCTGCCAGGAAAGTCCCCCGGAACATGACTCTTTCTTGATATATATGCATTTTTTAATTCCCAGAAGGTGCCTTATGACCTGACTTTTCCTGGAGGAATCATGCCTCGCATGCTGATAACAATCCTGGGTACAATAAAGCCTGATGCGAAAGGGTAAAGAGCAAAATTAGCAAGTCTAACATATTGATTTTGGAATAAAGGGTGATCTGTTTTAAATTTTAATGGAATTTTTAAAATTACATTTAGAATCTTGGCTATACCATAGTTTGTGATTTTCCCATAAATCAATACACAGTCTCACCAAGAGGACAAATCCCTTGCTAAGTCTTGGGTCAAAAAGAAAAAGATGCCTAGTTGATCTGAGAGCTTAATTATATCTCCTGTCCTCATATTGGTAAATCTCCCTGGAGCTGTGAAGGTCATGATACACTCTCAGATTTGTGAGCTTGGTTGCCTTTTCCATGTTCATACTGTTGGCCTGGTCTACAGATGTTAAGTGACAAGATGGGGAACCCCAGTGTTCTGAGTAGACACTATTTACTTAAAAGGTTTGAAAAAACTTTACAAGTTAAAGTTTTAACTTGACAAAGTAATTTGTCAAAATAAATCAGTCTTCACCATTGGTACTGCTTTGGTTGAAGTGAACTAGAAGGGGCTAAGATTTTGAGTTCACTTCGGAAAATCCATGCTGATTTACAGCTGCCTTGGAACACCGGACTCTGGTTATCACCACTGGTTATATTTACATACATCCTGAAACTGTTCAGTATGTCTGTCCTTGAGGTTGGTGGTACCATTAAAGCTCCTATAGCCATTAATTACTCTGTTTCTGGGTCTTGTCTATAGACAATACACAAAAGGAACAAATTCGAGCTGTGTACACAGGTTTATTTAATTCTGTAAACAGCCTCTGTGAGTACCCGTCCCTTTGATCCTGGTGAATCAGCGGGAGCAACCTCCTCTGTTACCAGGAGGTGGACAGGTTCTGATCAGATCATTTTACATTCAGCCAACCAGTTCACTCCACCTCCGGTGAGCCTCTTGTGGTTCTACGTGGTAGTCACTATCTTAAGCTAGCTCTTCCTTCCACACAGCCTAGACAGCTTCTCTCAGCACAGTACTTCCCTACACAGTAAAAACTGGTCTCACAGCAAGTTACAAAACATATACTCAATATATCTTCTGCCTGTATCCTCACCCACCTTGCCTCCCAAAATAACACAGGACCCAGAGCCCTGATCCTGTGCAGGCAGCACTCATGATTAGGTAATATCTGCTCCCCTGAGGCAGCTGCTGTTAAGCAGAACCACAATGGCATCTTTGCTTTACTTAGGACTATCACACTAGAAAGGTTGGGCTTCCCAGGTGGCTCAGTGGTAAAGAATCTCCCTGCCAAGCAGGAGACACAGGTTCTAATCCTGAGTCAGGAAGATCCCCTGGAGGAGGAAATGGCTATCTACTTCAGTATTCTTGCCTGGGAAATCCCATGGACAGAGGAGCCTGGCAGACTACAGTGCATGGGGTCGCAAAGAGTCTAACAGGACTTAGGAACTAACCCACCACCACCACCACCACCATCACCACTAGAAAGGTTAGAGACTGTGGCAGGTTACAACCAATTTTGGTTGTATGATTAAATGTGGTAGTAAAATGAGAAATGTATTGCTTTGAGCTGCAAAATCTATGTGAGGAATCACATGAAAGAAGAAAAATCCTTGAAGTGGTAGAGATGACAATTACCTTTTCACTGCTGAGAAAGTACAAGCATTGCCCATCAAATACAAGTTCTATTGCCATTTGACTATATTGGTTCTTTTCCTGTGAATTTAATCATTGATGGTTGTATGTATCTGTTACTGGGTGAATGAAAACACCCAAAGGATCATTGTTAATAGGTCTAGAATGCAGACCTTGCTTTAAAACAAGAGCTGCTTTTTTTTTACAGAACCAGCTGCTTCTGATCTTAGTGCTCTGGGGAGTACACTTTTGAGAAACCGTGTAGAAAGTGTAGTGCTTTAACAGCCAGAGAACTTGTGTTTATATTAATATCCAAGGAGAGAGATCAGGGTAGAAAGTTTATCCAGCACTTCCATTAATTCCACTTCACATCACAGAACGTTTAACACATTTATTATTATGACTTTACAACTCAGCAACAGGGTACTGAACGTTAACTATATTATATCATTCTTGCTGTTTTAGGACTAGGTTTTCCAGTTAACTATGAGGAAGCTAGGGATTTGATAGCACTTTATGTGACTGGTTTACTTTTAATAGGGATTGAAAGTAACCTGTCAGGGCAGGAAAGAGGTAGGCATATTTCCATAATGTCAGGTACAAAGTACCCTCAAAGTGGCCCCAAACCTCTGCAAGGAAACCTTGACCATATTTATATGCTGCTGCTGCTGAGTTGCTTCAGTCGTGTCCAACTCTGTGCAACCCCATAGACGGCAGCCCATCAGGCTCCCCCGTCCCTGGGATTCTCCAGGCAAGAACACTGGAGTGGGTTGCCATTTCCTTCTCCAATGCATGAAAGTGAAAAGTGAAAGTGAAGTTGCTCAGTTGTGTCCGACTCTTAGCGAACCATGGACTGCAGCCCACCAGGTTCCTCCATCCATGGGACTTTCCAGGTAAGAGTACTGGAGTGGGGTGCCACTGCCTTCTCCATGTTTATATGCAGAGATAGTAAAAAGGGAAATACAGGTAAATAGGATATAACCAAAGACAACAAGGCTAAAAACTCAACACATATTGTCTTGTTTACTGTGGGATACTGTGGTAGTGTGTTTAAGTAGTAGTGCCCTTTATCTGAGGTTTTGCTTTCCAGTTTCAGTTACCCAAGGTCAATCATAGTCTGAAAATATTAAGTGGAAAATTCAAGAAATAAACAATTCATAAGTTTTAAGTTGCCAGCACTGTACACAGCATGGTGAAATCTCATGCTGTCCAGCCCCATTCTGCCCAGGCTGTGAAAACATCCCTTTCTGCTGCATATCTGGTCTGTTAGGTATCAGATCCACTGTCGTGGTACCCTGGTGCTTGTGTCCACATAACCCTTATTTTACCTAATAATGGCCCCAAAAGCAAGAGTAGTGATGCTGGCAATTCACATATGCCAAAGAGAAGCTGTAAAGGGCTCTCTTGAAGTGAAAAGGGGACAGTACTCAATTTAATAAGGAAAGAAAACAATTATACACTGAGGTTGCTAAGATCTACAGTAAGTACAAATCTTTTGTCCATGAAATTGTGAGAAAGGAAAAAGAAACTCGTGCTTTTTGTGTGTGTGTCATACCTCAAACTGTAGAATTTATGGCCCCAGTGCATAAATGTTTAGTTCAGATGGGAAAGGTATTAAATGTATACAATATTTTGAGAGAGAGAGACCATGACTTTTACAATATATTGCTATAGTTTTTCTATTTTATTAGTTGTTAATCTCTTACTGTACCTAATTTATAAATTAAACTTTATTATGTGTACGTATAGGAAAAAGTATATGTGTATAGTTGGACAGATAATTTGGTTCAATACTATTCGTGGTTTCAGCCATCCACTGGGGGTCTTGGAACACACATCCCATGCACGAGGTAGAACTACTGTACTTGGCCCAGTATACTTTCCAGTTTGAACCCATTCTATGGTTTATTTGCTTTCTGTTTAGAAAATTGTCCTGTACTTTATAAATGATTTGCTCTTTAGAAAAGTATATGTTCTTCACTTGATACAAATGTACAACTCGAATCATTTTACTAACTCTGACTTTTGACTTAAAACAGATTTGCTGTAGATTTCAAGAGAGGGAATGATGTCGCCTTCCACTTTAACCCACGCTTCAATGAGAAAAAGAGAGTCATTATTTGTAATTCAAAGCTGAATAATAACTGGGGAATGGAAGAAAGACAAATGGTTTTCCCATTTGAAAGTGGTAAACCTTTCAAAGTAAGTTACTGCTATTATATATTGATAATGTATATTTCTCATGGGGAATCAAGCTTAAACCACAACACACTGGAAATTAATTTTCATCAGTTGTCCTGGGACACCTAACCAGTACATCTGCTCCCCATCCCAGGGGAATGGTCTCAGAAATAGTGACACATTCCTCAACTCCATTTAGGCACCTCACCATTGTCCCTGTTACCAGCCCTCTGAGTTTAGTCAGCCCTAAACTGATTTTCTGGAAATGAGAAACATAGCATCTTTAATTTAAAAGGCAGAAAAATCTCGTTTTGGCTGTAATGTGAGGCCTGTGGGGCAAATCTGCTCCCTCTGCAGTGGAAGCAAGGAGTCTTAACTACTTGCCAGGGAAATCTCCTAGAAAGTCTTTATGATACAGTTGGGCTGAGATTTAATTCCTTAAAATGGCATGGTTAGCATGGCAATCAAAACTAAATGTTTTAAACTCTAAAATTAATTCATGCTTGTTTATGAATAGAAAAATTTACAGATTTTTTTAACTAAAAAGTCCTCCATCCTTTACCCCTCCCCCATCCTCACAAAGGTTACAACTTGAGTTATCTTTCCAGTGTTTTCTTATGACAAGCAACACATTTTTTATTTTTAAGCATGGCTTCAACAAATATTAGGTCCACAATGTTGGGTTAGGGTTGACTATACAGTGGGCAATAAAACAGCTAGACCATCAGCTCCTCAGGGGCAGGGACTGACAGGGTCTATATTCTACATTTGGTGGACATCTTTCCTTCTCAGAACATTGTCACCTAATACTTCATTGTTTAGATAAGCAATAATTCAACCAGTACCCTACTGATGAAAATTTGGAGTATGGAAATATTACAAACAGATAAAACCTGGAAAGCTTTATTTATTTTATGAAAATACTGTGATAACTATCTTAATCCATCTTTGCTTCCTAGAAGAGTAATTTTACTCAAAAAATATATATGTTTAAAATTTAGATGAAGATATTGCCAAAGTGCTGCTTCTAAAATGATGTTAGAATTAACACATCCTCTAACTACTGGGAGATTGTTTCTTACTCTTGCCAAAACTGGTTATTATCCATCTTCATAACATTCACTTCTCTAAACAGAGAATTCCTACTTTAGCATTTATTTTTATTTTTACTCTCAGTGTTTGAGACCATACAAAAGCTTTAAGTTTTTATGTAGAGGAATGATTAATCTTTTCTTCTGTGGCTTCAATTATATATCCTTTTAACCATTTATCATTTTGTTCCATTTAAATCTTTGAATAATTTGGAATTTATGTTTTTCTGGAAAGTTACCTTTTCTGACTTTAATTAGTTCTACAAGTGATCAGAAAGATGAAATTTTAGACACCCTGAGGTTAGGCCAGACTGGTTTTAAAAGGAATGGGCATTTCTAACAGTTTGTGTACGTGCCATTTCAGATACAAGTGCTGGTTGAACCTGACCTTTTCAAGGTTGCAGTCAATGATGCTCACTTGTTGCAGTACAATCATCGGGTGAAAAGTTTGGGGGAAATCAGCACGCTGGCCATTTCTGGTGACATCACTCTCGCCAGTGCTTCGCACACCATTCTATAATCTTAAAGGGGCAGATACTTTTGTAAAGAAATGAATTCGAACGTAAACCTTACACATTTAAAAGTTTCATGTTAAGTGAAAAATTTTACCTTTATTCATCAATGTCCTTGTAAATCACTGATTTAATAAATATTCTAAGAGTTACTTGTCTTTATATGTAATTTAATTGGGGCAATTTATTGTTGATAATACACAATGGACTTAAAGGAAAAAGAAATATGTGGCAATGTTAATACTGCATTAGAGTCTCCCAGTTTTCAATATTTGAAACTATATTTTTAAAAAGAAATCAGGAGTAAATACTACCACAAAATTAACCTCTCTCTTCTAGAGTTTGGTAAAAACCAATGGATACTACAAAAAAAATCATTCTTCTATTGTCTTACTTAAGGAAACATATTCAAGAAATAAGAAAAGCAAAGTTTACATACATATAACCTTTTGGACATCTTTTAACTATTTTATCTCTCTAAACTACACTTCACGGTTTCAAATCATTAATTTATACCAACATCAATCTTCCTCTGGGTTCTTTTGGTTTTATGAAATCTCCAGATTTGTAGAAGGAAAAAAGTAGGTTTTTATTTGAAAATCCCATTGTCAATACTCTATCAACCATGCCTTTCTGCCCTTCTTCATTACCAGGAAGGTCAAAGATTAATTTAATTTCAAAACTAGGATATGCTCAGACCAACTTCATTTTATAGAAAACCAAAATATTATTTGATCTGTTACTGTTTCTATAGTACCATCTTCTCAACCATGATCTCCTGCAGAAATCAGAATGCAGGAGGTTTATGAGGGAGTATATGCCCTTTCTCTCAATAGCTGTGAAGGCAAGAAAGTACATGACTGGGCAGAGAGAGAAGTGGAGCATCCACACCTCAGTCTACCCTACAGGGATTCTGAGCTGGGATGATCCTTTAGAGTTGTCAAGAGGGGGACAGGCCTTCATATTTTCACTTCATCTCATTTCTTTTTTCATTTTTGGAAAAGCTCTGATTCTACCCAGTTTTCTTTCATTTTGTCTTTAAAGCTTTTCTTAACACCTCATAATTCTAGAATCCAGTAGCCCAAGGACACTCCATCTAGTTGTAGGGCATATTGATGGCTGCCTACCTGACTCATTCCCTGCTACCTAACAGTCCTGGTTTTACCCAGGTATAATCCCAGGTAAAACAGGGAATCCTGATTAAGTAAATCCCAAATGAGATGCAGATGGAGATGTGGCATTAATTGGCCTAACCAAACTAAAGGGAAGGACATGGCTCTGATTACCACTAGCAGCCATCTTATCACCCCAAAGTACCCAGCGTTAGAGCTGCTGACACCAAGGATGCCAGAATGAACTGTGAACAGATGTTGGACCTTGATGCATCATTGAGCTGTTGACTGAAGTGCCTGAAATCACCATGACAACATTATAATAATGAATTTCCTTATTGTTAAGCCAATTGGAATTCATGGCATTGTTACTTAACAGCCAAAAGTTTTCTAAGTGATTCAACAGTACATCTTACAAAGCCTAAAAAAAAAATCACGTTTACTACTTTATCAATGGCAACCCACTCCAGTATTCTTGCCTGGAAAATCTCATGGACAGAGGAGGCTGAGGGGCTACAGTCCACAGGGTCGCAAAGAGTTAGACACAACTGAGTATGCACACACTGACTTCATCCTTGAGGGCAAATGTTATCTTATTGTTATATTACATATTGCTTTATTTATGTTCTAAGTCTTGGGTTGCTCTGTACTCATCTCTTTTACATGTTCATGGCCCTGGACCCTTAGAAACTCCCAACTTTGATAATACTGTCTTTTCTACAAGCCCAACACAACNTATTGTTATATTACATATTGCTTTATTTATGTTCTAAGTCTTGGGTTGCTCTGTACTCATCTCTTTTACATGTTCATGGCCCTGGACCCTTAGAAACTCCCAACTTTGATAATACTGTCTTTTCTACAAGCCCAACACAACTTCCTCTAACAAAAGTGGACGTGCTTTTCCTTTCTTGTTTGGAAGGCCCTCATCTTAGAGAATTATCCATAAAGGTGCTGCTTGTTTGGTGAATACCCCCAACACTCAAACCTCATCTGCAAACAGAAATAACTGGCCCCAGGTCTGACGGCAAGCTTTTGCTACCGAGTCCGCTTAGTGCTCTGTTGTACTGATGGCCCTGTCTTCTACAATCCTAGAGTCAAGAGTTTTATAAAGGAGAAAGTATTCCAAATATACTGATTAATAGCTAAAGAAACTCAACATACCCTGAAAATGCAATATGCAAGCTATTCAATATCAACACACTTAAGAGTTCAAACTAAGAATAAAGCATAAAAGAATGCAAATATTTGTCAAAATGTAACATTATATTTCAGTTAAACTGAAGAATGTTAGTAAGCTCTGAGTAGGTATACTTAAGCTTATACATTTTAAACGAGAGGCAAGGCACAGTACATTTTTATTCTGCATTGGTTAATATACAACATATCCCCACTTCCCTTGAGAAATAGTATCATATCTAAAATACACTTTGATGAACACTGAATATTAAAATATTACACAATCATTCCTCAGAATCTTGAGGGGGGTGGCTGGATTGGTCCCAGGATCACCCTGTCCCCTCACACACACACACATACCAAAATTCAAGGATGCTTAAATCTCTTAACAGCAGGCTCTCAGTATCCACAGGTTCTGCATCCACCTAAGGAGGGCCAACAGTCTACAAGTGGCTTGAACAGCAGTGAACACACTCTTCATCTTTTCAATATTCTAAGAACACAGCACTGATGACATGAAGAAAGATGTCTGGATTTATTTTTGAATTTAAAATTCTTCTGGTTGTTCTCCACTGAGAGGCCTCAGAGGTGAAAAGGAAATCAGGTTACCACCAAAGGAAATGTGTCTGGTCTGTTCTTGATGTCTTGTCTCCACCTGAATGAATGTATTACTGCAGTTTAGGCCTGGCTAGACAAGAAATTTAGAGAAGCCACTAAAGTAACTATCAAGAGTTTTACCAAGTGAGTGTTCAATCTTTCAAATTAGTAGTGGATTAATTAATAATATAAACAACATTTTTTTGTACACAATGATAAAATTCTTAGCAACATAATGTTATGCTACCCTCCATGGATCTAATTTCAAAATATAGATTTTTTTAAATTGAAAAGTATATTAGGAATATATACCTTATATATGGAATCTAGAAAAATGGTACTGATGAACCTATTTGCAAGGCAGGAATAGAGATGCAGACATAGAAAACAGACTTCTGGATACAGTGGAGGAAGGAGAGGATGGGACAAATTAAGAAGTACTGAAACATATAGATTATTATATATAAAACAGCTAGCTAGTGGAAAGTTGCTGCATAACACAAGGAGCTCAACCTAGAGGGGTGGGATGGGGTGCGAGGTGAGGGCGAGATTCAAGAGCGAAAGGACATATATATACTTATGGCTGATTCATGCTTTTGTGTGGCAGAAACCAACAGAACATTAGAAAGCAATTATCCTCCAGTTAAAAAGAAATTTAAAAAAATAAAAATTTTTAAAAAGGAATACATGCCTTAAAAGGTGACAGACTTCAGTAACATATTCAGGATGAATAAAACTGAGGCCACTTATGCAGATTCCACACATCCTAGTCCACATCACTGTAATTAACAGAACTTTTACTGGTGTGATCCTGCCAGGATCCTTCTCTTTGTTCTCCCTCAAGCCCTACTTCAGGTTTAAATTATGCACAGAGCTGGTAATAATGTGGGTCTAAAGGTATACCTATTAAAAAAATCCTAGAATATAAATCCTAATATTTATGGGAATGGAAAATAACTCACAGGGAGACTAACTTATAAGATACTAAGATTTATCAACAAGAAAATGTATAACTGTGAAGCAATTTTAATTATATTACTAATAATATATCAAAAACAGAATGTTATGATTAACTTCTAGACTTATTTATAATATCATATATTGTCAGAACCAATCATGTAGAGTTGAGAACTGGGAACAAGATTAAATCAGGTTTCTATAAACTGGCCTCGCTGAAATCCCTGTCTGTCTAGGTGTCAGTCTCTGAGTAAAGAAGGCTAAAACCAAGAATGAACAGTGCACGTCACAGTAACCATTCTGCTCCTGAGGTACAGCGAGCCCTGAAGGCTGAATATGGAGAAGGCAGCTTTGAAAGATAATAAAAAGTCAACATAATCAGAGGTCCTTAAGGAATTAGTGGGGTAAGAAAGCCAAGCATTTGTCAGGCTTAGTGAGATTAACAAAAATTGTTGCTGTTTTATCCTACATTTGCCTTTATGATTTTTTTATATTCTGAGACTGAAGATTAGCAAAAAAGCCCATTCCCTGACTCATTTTAACAACTGTTCCTGGAAAACTTCTAGGTAAGGCTGTAAACCAGAGTTGCTGACCCTGGCTACATAAATTGCTTGGTGAACACCCAAAACCAGATCACTGAAATAAAAATATCTGGGAGTGGGGCTGAAAACTAATGCTGCAGATACTCAGTAGGCAAGAGAGCATGCTTCCATTTATGTCCTACTGTTCAGTGCCAGCATCCATGAATATGAGTCAGACAGCTCCGCCCAAAGAGAATAGTTAATAAGGGAAACAGATTCCTGAAAGCATCGTATGTTTTACGAATACAATAGTTTATTCATATTATACTCTCAAAAAGAGATTAAATGTGTGTACTGCATGTACTGTACGCCTTTGTCTACAGGGAAACAGGTGAGAGATGAGAGCTTTTACAGGAAGGCTTCACAGACAGGCAAATGTTTGGACTAGACTTAGAGGCAAGAGGTCACTGAAAAGTAAAGGTCGGGGGACTTCCAAATAAAATAACAGGACATAAAAATAGCAATCTAAAAGAATTACAATGAAAATAAGCATTGATGACTGCAGATAGGATAGACATTTTCTTCTCAACTGTATACTTCAAAAGGGTATAAATCTTGCATTATCCTTTTCTTGCATCACTGAGAAATAGTAAGCATACTAGATATTCCAAGTANCAGAACATTAGAAAGCAATTATCCTCCAGTTAAAAAGAAATTTAAAAAAATAAAAATTTTTAAAAAGGAATACATGCCTTAAAAGGTGACAGACTTCAGTAACATATTCAGGATGAATAAAACTGAGGCCACTTATGCAGATTCCACACATCCTAGTCCACATCACTGTAATTAACAGAACTTTTACTGGTGTGATCCTGCCAGGATCCTTCTCTTTGTTCTCCCTCAAGCCCTACTTCAGGTTTAAATTATGCACAGAGCTGGTAATAATGTGGGTCTAAAGGTATACCTATTAAAAAAATCCTAGAATATAAATCCTAATATTTATGGGAATGGAAAATAACTCACAGGGAGACTAACTTATAAGATACTAAGATTTATCAACAAGAAAATGTATAACTGTGAAGCAATTTTAATTATATTACTAATAATATATCAAAAACAGAATGTTATGATTAACTTCTAGACTTATTTATAATATCATATATTGTCAGAACCAATCATGTAGAGTTGAGAACTGGGAACAAGATTAAATCAGGTTTCTATAAACTGGCCTCGCTGAAATCCCTGTCTGTCTAGGTGTCAGTCTCTGAGTAAAGAAGGCTAAAACCAAGAATGAACAGTGCACGTCACAGTAACCATTCTGCTCCTGAGGTGCAGCGAGCCCTGAAGGCTGAATATGGAGAAGGCAGCTTTGAAAGATAATAAAAAGTCAACATAATCAGAGGTCCTTAAGGAATTAGTGGGGTAAGAAAGCCAAGCATTTGTCAGGCTTAGTGAGATTAACAAAAATTGTTGCTGTTTTATCCTACATTTGCCTTTATGATTTTTTTATATTCTGAGACTGAAGATTAGCAAAAAAGCCCATTCCCTGACTCATTTTAACAACTGTTCCTGGAAAACTTCTAGGTAAGGCTGTAAACCAGAGTTGCTGACCCTGGCTACATAAATTGCTTGGTGAACACCCAAAACCAGATCACTGAAATAAAAATATCTGGGAGTGGGGCTGAAAACTAATGCTGCAGATACTCAGTAGGCAAGAGAGCATGCTTCCATTTATGTCCTACTGTTCAGTGCCAGCATCCATGAATATGAGTCAGACAGCTCCGCCCAAAGAGAATAGTTAATAAGGGAAACAGATTCCTGAAAGCATCGTATGTTTTACGAATACAATAGTTTATTCATATTATACTCTCAAAAAGAGATTAAATGTGTGTACTGCATGTACTGTACGCCTTTGTCTACAGGGAAACAGGTGAGAGATGAGAGCTTTTACAGGAAGGCTTCACAGACAGGCAAATGTTTGGACTAGACTTAGAGGCAAGAGGTCACTGAAAAGTAAAGGTCGGGGGACTTCCAAATAAAATAACAGGACATAAAAATAGCAATCTAAAAGAATTACAATGAAAATAAGCATTGATGACTGCAGATAGGATAGACATTTTCTTCTCAACTGTATACTTCAAAAGGGTATAAATCTTGCATTATCCTTTTCTTGCATCACTGAGAAATAGTAAGCATACTAGATATTCCAAGTATTCAACCAATCTGTCACAATAAATTTGATACATAAACCATATAAAGAATTAAATCTTCAGTTTAATACTAAAGCATACTATAAATATATGAAAATTTTTTTCCCATTTTGAGAAAAAAATGAACAAAAAAGGACTTCAGAGTTTATAGTGACAAGATGTACATTTTAAACTGTGCATATAAACTCAAAAATAACACTCATTTTATAAAACGAATCTAACACACAAAGAACTTTTCAAATAAATTGAAAACTTACTGAATCAAGAAGATGGCATTCAGTAGTGAGACTTTTATTATCACATAATACTGAAAAAAAAAAAAAGAATACTTTTTAAAGAATATTCCCACAGTTAAGGGTTGTTAGAAGAGGACAGACTTAAAAGATATGACAACTTCCAAATATCAAAGGCAAAGAAAAATGTGGGCCATCTTATGCTATAATATCTTTTAAAATGTAGTTAAATTTCTTTGTAAAATTCTCATCCTTAATTTCAGTATACTAAATCTTCTCTAAATAAATCTCATGCTTGTAATTTAAAGGTACCCAAAAGACGCTATAAGAACATAGCAGAAGTGCATTAAGTGTCTGCCCAATGTTATAATGTTTATTTTACTTTAGGCCCCAACGAGAACAGCACCATAGGGTAACAGGTAAAAACAGGAGGTGAAACCATCACACATTACATTATAACATAAATATAAGAGTTATTTCTTATTGAANGCATTAAGTGTCTGCCCAATGTTATAATGTTTATTTTACTTTAGGCCCCAACGAGAACAGCACCATAGGGTAACAGGTAAAAACAGGAGGTGAAACCATCACACATTACATTATAACATAAATACAAGAGTTATTTCTTATTGAAGAACAATTGCAGCAAAATAGGTAACAAAAGGTATTAGGGCAGGAAAAAAGGACATTTTAAAGAAAGGTTTGAGGTTCTTTGATGGAAAAGAAGAGAACTAAAAAAAGTTTAAGGGAATTTTTCTAATTCTGAGCCTTCACAACAACAAAGGACCCTAGACAGTTAGGTCTATAACCAAAAGTGCTCCTGTCTTCCAACGTGGATTAGTATCTGTTGCTGATTTTTAACAAGTGTGTCTCAAAAGGTTTGGGGTGGAGAGTGGGGTACCACAACAAGAACTAATTCTCATTAGATATTTANTTCACAACAACAAAGGACCCTAGACAGTTAGGTCTATAACCAAAAGTGCTCCTGTCTTCCAACGTGGATTAGTATCTGTTGCTGATTTTTAACAAGTGTGTCTCAAAAGGTTTGGGGTGGAGAGTGGGGTACCACAACAAGAACTAATTCTCATTAGATATTTACAGGAAGTGTCCAGTTTCTCAACCTTCATTCTTGGAAACTGTATCCAGAAGTGTCTACAATAATCTATACTTTAGGACAAGTTCATTTTTTAATGAAACCTTATTTAAATACATTAAAAAGAACTTACCGGGCTGAGAAGTTTTCATTTCTTCTTCCCATGAGATATTATTTTGTGATGGTATATTTTTTTCAGGGCTAATCATCAAAACATCTTGTGTTGTAACTGAATTTAGTTCCATTCCTTCCACAACATCTGAAATTTCTTCCTTTTTGTTAGTATTAATATCATCTGCTACTTTGCCAGCATGGAGAGCCAAATTCATTCTTTTACTAGATAAACAATCTATCTCAAAGTTTATCTTATTTATACCCTGGAAGTAAAAATGGTTTTTATATTTAATTACCCAAAAGTTAAATAAACATAAAAAGTCTTGTCACTATTTAAAATAATAATAGAGGGATGACATTCTGAGCACAAGCTAAAGAACACTATAAATTCATCCTACTATTTTGCTTCTTGAACAATGAGATCAGATAATATTACAGCAATAGTATAACTGAAGGAATGTTTCTCAGCAAGTACCAATATCCTGGTTCAGAGGTTGACAAACATTCTATGTGAAGGGCCAGGTGCATGATGGACTCTTGAACAATACGTGTTTGAACTGCAAGGGTCCACTTAGAATCTTTTCAGTGGTAAATACTATAAGATCTGCAGTTGTTGAATCCACAGATGCGAAACTACTAACATGGAAGAACAAAGTATAAGGAGTGGGCCAACGTAAGTTTTATGTGGATTTTCAACTGTGCAGAGGGATGGCACACCCCTCCTGCTGTGTCGTTCAAGTGTGTGTGTGTGCTCAGCTGTATCCAGCTCTTTGTGACCCCAAGGACTGCAGCCTGCCAGGCTCCTCTGTCCATGGAATTCTCTAGTCAAGAATACTGGAGTTCGGTTGCCATTTCCTACTCCAAAGAATCTTCTCGATCCAGGACTAGAACCGAAGTCTCCAGATTCTTTACCACTACACCACCTGGAAAGCCCTCTGTTGTTCAAGAGTCAACTATAAATATTTTAGGCTTTGTAAGCCAGTCTCTGACACAAACACTGATCATTCTATCATTGTCTTTTTAAAGCAGCCAAATATATAAATGAATGACAGTGGCTGTAGTACAATAAAACTTTATTTACAAAAATAACCTTGATGTAGCTGAAATACAAATTGGTACTATGGTCTCAAACAAGCCAAAGGTCTTTGAAATAAGAACTATCATTTCATATGACTAATTAAGATTTCCAGTGGAAATTCTGGGTGTTGTTTATGGAGTTACTATATATACTGATACAAATAGATAACATCTTGGGCTACCTAATGCATCAGAACAGGACTTACATGGTTTATTTCAATTAAATCTTGTAATCCAAGACACTTAGCATCTTCTCCTATGCTCTTCCTGAAAAAGAAAAAATAAGCACTGTACTCAGAAAATTAAACATATTGCTGTCTTGACTTGTTTTGAGACTATCCTTTATGGGTCAGAGATGGACCCTCATCTAAGATCAGGCCTGATGCAAATAGATTAGCTTTGGATGATAGCTACTACAGGATGGCCTTGGAAACCAAATGCATTTTCCCCAAAATACTTGCAAGCCTTTGACCATGCTGGTCAGTCTATTGGAAATCTTTTGAACCTCAGCAAAATCCAGAGCCACATACTAGGGAAGGGTAAGTTAAAGCTTACTTCTAGGGGATGGAAGCAACATGCAAGTATTGTATAGTTGGCTACATTTACTTGTTAGCTACAGCACAATACATTCAAATCCTGAGTTCTTAACTCACATTTTATTAGAAACATCTGTCTCAATCTCTTGGAGTTGTTTTTTTTTTTTAAGTATACTCTACATTTCTGGTTTTCAGCTTCACTTTGCCTTCATTGTACAAAGTTGTTTGTAAAAAGGCTCTTGTGAGACTATTTTTAAAAATTAAAAAGTAAAGAGAAAACCTAAATAGCACTTGTAATATCACTTAAATACAATTTTGGATCTTCTTAGTACAAGAAAATGAACTGCAGGATAAGAAATGACAATAAATTGGTATCTTATAATCCACAGATTTTTAAAGCATCTAAAGTATTTTAACTGCTGCAAATGCTAAATATACTGTGGCTTACATTCAAAACTAGAAATTTTACAACTTGTTCCATGAAATACTTATGAAGAAAAACTTTCGTTTCCCCCATTTCAAGTTATAGGGTGTTCTCAAGGTGAATTTGGGTAACTTACTCACTTTCCAAATTTTCTCATTTTTGAAAAATGGGGATTCAGTACCTCACATGGTTGTTTTGAGGATTGAATGAGATAATATACGATAGGAACCTAGAACCATGTCCAGCCCATAATAATTGTTCAGTACATATTAGCTCCCCCTTGTCTGCTCTGCCATCTGTTAAATCAGGATTCCCAAGGTACTTTCCATAAAAGCTGGTACAAAAGTGCCTACCTCTTAATGACCCTGCAGGGACATAACAGCACTATTTTATACATGATAAAACTGAAGCTGAGTTAATTAAACTTGACCTGAAGTTTCACAGTATGTCACATGACTGGTTTTGAGTTCAGATGTATCAAGCAACAAAACTGCATACAAAAGAACACTATACTGCACCAAAAGAACACTTAGCACCAAAGACGACTACATTGTTTCTTTTCTTCTTAGTTCTGCAGAATTTATTTTATCCTTCTAGATATGACCATTTCCAAATCTGAAATCTGAAGCCTTAATTTCCTCCTTTATAAAACAGAAATATTGCCTATATGGTACGGTCATTGTGAAATTTTAAAATATATGTGTTGCATACTTAACAGGTTAACAATTGGAAACAGTATTTAATGTCTATATCTGTTAAACTCTTAGTAATAATACATTAAAGAAATACCTGTTTCCAGGAATATTTGAAATCAAAGTCTTATCAACATGTTCACTTTTGGCGCCCTGAGGACCAGGATTGTCTGCTGATGTAGTTTGTCTTAGAAGGCTCATCTCAGCCCTGGTCTCAGACACAGTTTTGCTGACAGACTGAGGTGTTTTAAGTCTTTGAGAAACACATTCAGAAGAAAGTCCTAGAAGATGAAAGAAATCATTTCAACACCAAAGTGCTCTTTCATTCATTTTTCACCATAGTTAGAGAGACAGTGCCAATTCTTCCTATTCCCCTACCAACTAGCTTCTTTCTCCTATAAAATAATGTTTGTTAAAGTCAAATGCCTGAGACTTTCTGTTAAAGATGATACTGAACACACACACTAAAGGCTTCCTCTTAACATTTCACTACTATAAACAGTAAAGAGATAATCTTAAAGGGGAGAACACTACAAGGACAAAGCATCCTGTTTTTTTTTAAGGTCAGTGACTTTAAAAATTTGAAATATAATTTTCAAGGACAGACGAAACAAAGAGACAACAAAACTCAGGAAATTTTGGAAGTGCAATATAGATGGATGAGTAGTGTATTTCCTAGTAAACCTGAGAAAATAAATCCTAAGCCACCAGTCAGGAAAGATGTGAATCAGCCCAGTTTATACCACAGTACTCCTCAAAAAGAATTGGTGGCGTCAAAAATCGCTAGGAGCAGAGGTAAAAACAGGAAGACTGGTTCAAAGTCAGTTTAAAAAACAATTAAGAGTCCAGACACCTTTCCTCATTATGCACAGCTGAGCAGCTGTGAACAATCCTCTCCCACCCTGAAGATAAAAAACTAGAGGCTTATTTCCCCAAAAAAGTTGAAATAGAGGGTCTCCGGTTTACCAGAGTACTATATGGTAATGGGGGGATGGTAAAGGGGGGATGAAATGAGTATTTTAAAAACTGTTGGTACACTCAGTTTCCCTTCCTCCATGTAGCTCCTGAAAGACTGGCAGCCAGAATTATACCCTCCAGGCAGCAGGTTGGAAAGATCTCTGGAGAACTTGACTGCTGCTGCTGCTAAGTCGCTTCAGTAATGTCCGACTCTGTGCGACCCAATGGCAGCCCATCAGGCTCCACCGTCCCTGGGATTCTCCAGGCAAGAACACTGGAGCGGGTGGCCATTTCCTTCTCCAATGCATGAAAGTNTGCTGCTGCTAAGTCGCTTCAGTAATGTCCGACTCTGTGCGACCCAATGGCAGCCCATCAGGCTCCACCGTCCCTGGGATTCTCCAGGCAAGAACACTGGAGCGGGTGGCCATTTCCTTCTCCAATGCATGAAAGTGAAAAGTGAAAGTGAGTCACTCAGACTCTTGGTGACCCCATGAGAATCTGACTAGCCCATGAGAAAAGATTTAAATACAGCATAACAATGCAGCTAAATCATCCCACAGTAAAAACCCTACCGCCCATGTGCTGCCGTGAGCAGGCAGTGAACCACCACTAGATACCCAAGGGAAGCCTCTGATACAAGAGACAGAAACCAAAACCAAACATATAAGAGTATTCTGGAACAAATATTGACTCTCCAGGAGAACAATACATAAAAGGTATCATTAATGTCTGCAGAAAGATAATACAACACTCTTAAGAAACAAGTACAGAACGTTATAAAACGGAACATCCAACGAATGAGAGAGAGCTCTTAGGAATTAAAAACATCGTCAACAGGAAAGTTGAAGAAATTCAGGAAGCAGAAGAAAATGACAAGTACAGGAAAGAATGATAGTCTATTACCAGGAGAAAGATAAGTGCTTCTGGAAGAAAGATCAGAGAGAACCAAGGAAAGTATATCAAATAAATAATTCAAGAGAAAAATCTACACTTTATTTAGAAAAGGCCATAAATAATACCCAAAGAGTCCTCTAAGCACTGGAAGTGGTGGTCTTGAGGACATAACAAATAGGGGCTTCTTGGGGGGCTTCTGTTTTATAACAAACCTCATATAATCTATCTGTTCTATAATTAAAACTCAATTTCAAAAAGATAAATTTTGGTCAAAACCTTGATCTCTCTAGTCATAAGTGCCAAGATGGGACCTGAAAGAACATACAGCAGTAAACCCACAGTCCTGCAAACTACTAGGATCCTTGGAAAGTAAGTAGCAGTGAGGCAATTCCTGGGCATCCAGGGAGCACAGCTGCTTAGAATAAAGGAAACACATCAGAACCACACACTAGGTGTGATACCTAAATTGATTGGGAGGTTATAAAATACTTGGTGATAAATTTACATTTTAAAGTAAATATTAGATAGCAACTCAAATTTATTGTCAGAAATCTTCCTAGTGGACACAGTTAGGTAATAGAAAAAAAAAANAATATTGACTCTCCAGGAGAACAATACATAAAAGGTATCATTAATGTCTGCAGAAAGATAATACAACACTCTTAAGAAACAAGTACAGAACGTTATAAAACGGAACATCCAACGAATGAGAGAGAGCTCTTAGGAATTAAAAACATCGTCAACAGGAAAGTTGAAGAAATTCAGGAAGCAGAAGAAAATGACAAGTACAGGAAAGAATGATAGTCTATTACCAGGAGAAAGATAAGTGCTTCTGGAAGAAAGATCAGAGAGAACCAAGGAAAGTATATCAAATAAATAATTCAAGAGAAAAATCTACACTTTATTTAGAAAAGGCCATAAATAATACCCAAAGAGTCCTCTAAGCACTGGAAGTGGTGGTCTTGAGGACATAACAAATAGGGGCTTCTTGGGGGGCTTCTGTTTTATAACAAACCTCATATAATCTATCTGTTCTATAATTAAAACTCAATTTCAAAAAGATAAATTTTGGTCAAAACCTTGATCTCTCTAGTCATAAGTGCCAAGATGGGACCTGAAAGAACATACAGCAGTAAACCCACAGTCCTGCAAACTACTAGGATCCTTGGAAAGTAAGTAGCAGTGAGGCAATTCCTGGGCATCCAGGGAGCACAGCTGCTTAGAATAAAGGAAACACATCAGAACCACACACTAGGTGTGATACCTAAATTGATTGGGAGGTTATAAAATACTTGGTGATAAATTTACATTTTAAAGTAAATATTAGATAGCAACTCAAATTTATTGTCAGAAATCTTCCTAGTGGACACAGTTAGGTAATAGAAAAAAAAAATCCCTTCTGCTAATTTCCTTGGAAATAAACATCTAGCACTTAAAGCCATTAATAGAAGTGTCTACCAAGATTTAAGGAACAGATTACTTCAACTATGACCTCTCATTTATGGCTTATATTTAATTTCAATCTAAGTAAATAAATTCAGTCTAATAAAGATAGCCTATGAAAACAACCAGAGTTAGAAAATCGTAAGAAAGAATGACTTCCTAAAGTATTAAGAGCTGGTTACATGGCGGTATTTTAAAATCAGGAAATAGGTACTTTCATTACATTTCAAAAACATTGGAGGAAAATTTTCACTCCAAATGAAAATGAAACCAAACTTATAAGCTATTTCTCAGAAACCACACTGAAAACACATAAATCTTCACATGAAAACTGCTTTTCAACTCTACGTAAGCGTCCATCCAACCCATGTATTTCCTTTAAGTAGTCTCAGCAGAAAAAACTAACCTGAGAATGATTTAATGGGACTTTCAATTCTGAAAAATCCAGCATCAAACACTATTTTATCCACTTCCTTTGGCATTACAGAGGCTGCTTCCTCAGCCTCCTGTTTAATTCTCTCTCTCATTGCATTTTTTATGGCAGCGAGGCGATTTCTAGCAGCAATTCTTCCACCATCATCCTGTTTGGGTTTACTTGCTATACCCGAGACAACTTTTTTCTGTGAAGAGAAATTATAACATTTATTAAAGCTACTCATTACCGTCTAAAGAATCTGCCTGCAATGCAGAAGATCCAGGTTCAACCCATGGGTTGGGAATATGTTCTGGAGAAAAAGGAATATCTACCCACTCCAGTATTCTTGCTTGGAGAATTCGATGGACAGAGGAGCCTGGCGGGCTACAGTCCATGGGGGTCACAAAAAGTTGGACATGGCTGAGCGATTAATACTTTCACACATTATCATTTTATAAGAAAAACAAATAAAGCATATGTAAACTATTTAACATGTTCCATATATACTTATCAAACTCCTAGTATGTGCTAAAAAGCTGGGGCCAAAAGTTAAGAGACCAAGTTCCTGCTCTCAAGGAGGTCTCAGCCTCGTAGTGGAAGAGCTAGATAAAGACACTGAGAAGAATAAATGTCACGTTCAAACTAAATTCAGAGGGCTGAATTTATGAATTAATCAACCTTCAGAGGCACCAAGAAAGGCTTCCAGGAAGTCCTACCTAAGCTGAAATCAGAGATAGGTGAGCTACAAGATGGGGTAAGGAAAGGGCTAAGCAGAGACAATAGCATGTTTGCAAAACAAGAAGTGAAAAAGCACAGAGGAGTTGGCATGAGGTGAGCACAGCTCATCAGAATCCTTCACATGTGGCCATTTATACAGAGGACAAAAGAATAGAGATTACCTATGATTTTTAAGCAGGAGGTTAGCATTACCGAATTTGCTTTTTAGAAAGGTCACTCACTCTGTCTAGCCTGGAGAACACACTGGAGGGTGACAAGCCAGTTAGGAAGGAGACTTGCGCAGTGACACCGGGAAGAGATGCCAGTAGTTGAGGTTAAGGAGGGGAAAAAATGGAAAAAAGTAAACAGATTCAAGAGATGTTTAAGAGTAAGAACTGAGAGGACTTAACAATCTTTTAGACATGCAAGGGTGAAATGGTGAAAAACAGAATGGATCACAGAAGATAAACTAGGTTTCCATCTTGGGCCCCGGGAAACATCAATGTGTGTGCAGATGATTTCAGTTTGGGATAAATAACTTATATATATCTTAATACTTAAAGTATTACTGTGTCAGCAGTAAGTGTGGTTTGAAATATAGATTTGAGAATCATTGCAAGGTGGGTACAACTGCACATGAAGTGGAAGGAGGGAAGAGAGCTGAAATAGGAACTTGAATATCACAAACACTTAAGGGACAAGTGGAAACAGAAACTTGCAAACATGACCTAAGAATGGATATAGAGGTAGGAGGAAGATCAGTAGTATATAATTTCAAGAAAGAGGAAGTAGACTGTATTAAATAATGCAGAGGGACTAGATTTTATGATTAACTGTCTATTAACTGCAGAACTAGTGGGTCAGTAACCTTGGTTATAACTGTTCTACAGGCCTGGAGAGGGTGAAGCTGAATGGCAGTGAGTTGGAGAGGTAAATGGGAATCAAATTAGTAAAGACAGAGTGGGAATGAGAAAAGGAAGGTACAGATAACTAGAGGGAGATGTGGACCTCATAGGTTTAGTTGTTTTTGTTTTTTCTAATGTAAACAAAGATAAGACACTTAAATATATCTAAAAACAGATGGAAAAAGGAGGGAAAGGTAGAAAACAAGGCTAAGTGATGGAATGAGAAGTCAATAAACAGGAATCAGAAGGGAACAGTATCAAAGTATAGGTAAAAGATAAATCTTATTTGTTCCATAGCTTAACAGTAGCTTATAAATAAAGTAGGAGGAGAGAGACACCTGGTGATAAAATGCAAAATTACAAGGCTCTGCCATATCGCTACAGCCATTATTTGCATCACTGATATTGATGTTTCCAGGACTAAGTACTCAATAAGAAATATCCACAGTAGCTTCAAAATGTTCAAGTATCCTTCACTGTTAAGTATATTTAAAACTCATTTGTTTAATTTTGTCAGTGTCCTTAGAGTACTTGTCATAACAATTAGCAAAATAATTTTATTAAAAGCTTTCTTTAATACTCTAACATCAAAACAGTTTTTTATCTGGATTACACAGCATAATAAAGTACCAATCTGGAAGCCTAATTTTATAACCACAGGCATTTTTCTAAAATCTAAAAGGAAAACTGGAGGTTTGAAAAGTGCTCATCTGAGCCAATGAGTTTAAAACATTACTAGAAGGCCTCCCTGGGGCTCAGTGGTAAAGAATCCGCCTGCCAACGGAGGAGACACAGGTCCGACCTCTGATCCGGGAGGCTCCCACATGCCATGGAGCAACTATGCTTGTGCGCCACAACTATCGAGCCTGTGCTCTAGAGCCTGGAAGCCACCACTGCTGAGACCATGTGCCACAACTACCGAAGCCCACCCACATATCCTACAGCCTGTGCTCTGCAACAAGAGAAACCAGCAGACTGCAGCTGAGCAGTGCCCCACTCGCCACAACTAGAGAAAAGTTCACAAAGCAATGAAGACCCAATACAGCCAAACAAACAAACATTATTAGGGAAAAAAAATCTACAAATATATAACATTGGAATCTATCACGATAAAGTGGATTTCACAGAGAAAAGTAAGAGGAAATTTTACAAAATAAAATGTAGGGAAGAAGAGAAACATTCTAAAGAGTCATTGTTCCTCTTTTCTATTGAAAATTCTTTCATTTTGAAATGTATCACTCAAAACAGACACACAATCCACTGTACTGGATAAAAGCAGGGATTCTGGAATGAGCAAGTCTGGCCTGAAACCTAGCTCCACCTTGGGCAAGTAACTTAATCTATTCTGGGCTTCACATCCCAGATAATAGTACCACCTCAATAGGATTGTTGAGGGTTAAATGAGTTAAAAACATGTTAAGTACTTGGAACAACATCTGGCATATACTAAGCATTATATAAATTATTTACTTCTACTATATATAAACATAATTTGAAGAATAAAACACACACACACATATGCGCTAGTGAGTACCTCAGAAGCTCCTGGGGTGCCCCGGTTCCATCACAGCCCCCATCATTCCTCCCTCCAGAAATAATCATCCTGAATTTCGTGTTGTTCATTTCCTTACTCTTTCTTCAAAGACAATCAGGACATTGTAAGCACTATATGAAACTTATTTTATAAAATGATAAAAAAAATCTGAAGCTAAATGTTTTTGAAGCTGGAAAATAAAAATTCTTTAGAGTAGAAGAATCTATATTAGAAACCCACAGACTTACCCGAAAAACTTTTTTGCTTGTATTGTTATTGTTTTGCCATCCAGATTCTTCAAGTTTGGTCAGATTGCTGAATTTTTGGTTTACGTCTTCTATCTGTTAATAAGTAAAGCATAAGTTTATCAGATGGATGAAAAAACACATTAAAATTACAAACTAATAAACCGAAGCTTCAAAAAAATTGAGAATGGCAACATTCAATTAGACTAAATCATTCTCAATTCAGTATTCAAGCAAAAAACTTATGGTAAAATGGTTTATTGTTATTTCTTTGTCTTATAAACCTTCAAAATCTACACAATGGATGTCATATATGAATAACTCTCCTAAATAATTTTTGATCACTAAAATGCTGAGAGATATCCTAAATGTTTTTGTTTCCTAAATACACAATCTGAGCACAATCTTTCTCTTTCTTTTTTACAGTTTATTTATCCATTCTCTTACTGAAGGACATCTTAGCTGCTTCCAAGCTTTGGCAATTATGAATAAAGATGTTATAAACATCTGTGTACACGTTTTTGTGTAGACGTATGTTTTCAATCATTTGGGTAAACACCAAGAACTGTGATTGCTGGATTATATGATAAGAGCATATCTAGCTCTGTGAGAAACTGCCAAAACTGTCTTCCAAAGTGGCTGTACCATTTTGCATTCCCACCAGCAATGAATTAGAGTTCCTGATGCCTGCCATGCTCACCAGCATTTGGTGAAATCAGTGGTTTGGATTTTTGCCATTCTAATAGGCATGAAGTGGCATCTCACTGTAGTTTTTTTTTTTTAATGTTCATTTATTTGGGTGTGCTGGATCTTAGTTGTGCCATGTGGGAACATTTTACCTGTGGCATGTGGGATCAAGTTCCCTAACCAGGGACCGAACCTGGGCCCCCTGCACAGAGTCTTGCCTCTGGACCACCAGGGAAGTCCCCTCACTGTAGTTTTAATTGGCAATTCCTTAGTGATCTATGACATTGACCTTTATCTTTTCAAATGCTTACTTGAAGCACTTCTTTGGCAAGGTGTCTGCTCAGGTTTTTTTCTACACTTTAAAGATGGTTTTAAGGGTTCTTTGAATATTTTGATGCAGATATGTCTGTATCAGATGTCAAATATATCATTTGCAAATATTTTTCTTCTAGTCTGTGGTTTGCCTTCTCATTTTCTTCACACAATCTCACTTAAAAAAATTCAAAGTAATATCCCCATCCTTTTGATATTTCCAATCTCCTCCAAAGAGGTACCCACTGTCAACAGTTTGGTAAATTTGTTTCAAGTGCCCTTACAATGTATTTATATTCACAAGTACTCTCAACCTCTCTCTCTCTCAAAAAAAAATTTAAATGTCAAAATGACTCAGGATTACCTTCATGATTACTGATTTTCAACAAGGTGCCACTGTAGTTCAATGAGGAAAAGACAGTATTTTCAAGAAACAGTACTGGGAAAATTTTATAGCCTCAAGAAAATAGATGAATTTAGACTTTTACCTACACCATACACACACCAAAAATTCCAAATGGCTCACAGACCTAGCTGTAAGAGCTAAAACTATAACACTTTTAGGAAAAAAACTAAGAAAAAAATCTTTGTGATTTGTGGTTAAGCAAAAAGAGTTCTTATATATGATTACAACATAAAAGAAAAAAATTGATAAACTGAACTTCATCAAAATTAAAAATATCTGTACTTCAAAAGAAATTATTTAGAAAACTACAAGACAAGCCACAAATTGGGAGAAAATATTTGCAAATAATACTTCTGATAAAGGACTTGTGTCCATGATATATTAAAAACACCTACCACTCCATAATAAAGGCAAACCAATGTAAAAACGAGCAAAATATTTCACTATATATTTTCCCAAAAAAATATGAACAGCCAATAAGCACATGAAAAGATGCTTAACATTATTATCATTAGGGAAACACAAATCAAAACTATTATATAACGAGATACTTCTCACCCACTAGGATGGTTATTCTAAAAACGACAGACAATAACAAGTATGAATATGGTAAAAAAGGAACACACCAATTGTTGATAAGAAAGATGCTATAATCGCTTTGGGAAATAGTTTGGCAGTTTCTTTAAAAGTTAAACATAAATTTACTATATGATCCAGCAATATTCCACATATCTACCCGAGAGAAATAAAAACATAAATCCACACAATATATGAATATTCATAGATGACTTCATAATCACCAAAGAGTGGAAACAATCTAAACATCCATCAACTGGTTAAAGTTCAGATACAATCTATAACATGGATGAACCTCAAAAACCTCATGCTAAGTGAAAAAAGTCACATACAAAATACCACATACTGTATTAGTCTACTTAAGGTGAAATGTTCACAAAAGGCAAAACTACAAAGACAGCAAGATTAGCGGTTTCTTGGGGACTAGGAGTGGGCATGTGGATTGATTTGCATATAGGCAGAGGACCTTTTTGTGGTGATAAGAGTATTCTTGGGAATTCCTGGTGGTCCAATGGTTAGGAACCAGTGCTTTCACTGCTGGGGCCTGGGTTCAATCCCTGTACAGGGGTCTAAGATCCCACATGCTGAGTGGTATGGCCAAATAAAAAAATGTTTAAATAATAAAAATGTTCTAAATTTGGATCATGGTGATGGTTGTACAACTCTGTAAACTTATTGAAAATCATTGAAACAAACACTTGAAATGGGCTAATTTTATGATATGTAGATTATACTTCAATACAACTCAAAAAAAAAAAAAGGTCCCAACAGCCAATTTGTTAAAAGACTCCCAAGCTGAGAAATGAGCATCAATAAAGATGGTAACTATAAACAATGAAAACATACCCAATATCTTTAAATCTATAAATTAATAACAATGCTAGGAAACACAAAATTAATTGATCATCAGTGAAGTATACTAGTGAACCAACTCATCAATGTGAAAATTGTCAGATATATAAAAGCTGGTCACAAAGTCATGCTGACAGTATGATTACACAGACACTATTCACAGGACTCCCCTGGCGGTCCAAAGGTTAGGACTCTGCCTTCCAATGCAGGGGGTGCGGGTTTGATCCCTGGTCTGGGAGCTTAGATCCCACATACCTCGTAGCCAAAAAACCAAAACATAAAACAGAAGCAATGCTGTAATTAATTAAAAAAAAAGACTTTAAAAATGGCCCACATTAAAAAAAAAAAAAAAAGAACAAAACACTATTCACGTCTGAATCATATAGTTATTGAGACAAGTATGTTCCTTTACTCATTTTTTTCTCTAGACTTGTGTTTTGATATTTATTATTTATTTATTTGGCCACACTGCATCTCAGTTGCAGCACACAGGAGCTTTGCTGCAGCAAGGAGATCTTTAGCTGTGGCATGCAAACACCTACCTGCGGTATGAGGGATGCAGCTTCCCAACCAGGGTCTGAACCTGGGCCCCCTGCATTGGGAGCGCAGAGTCCCAGCCACTGGACCACCAGGGAAGTCCTGTTGTTATGCTTTTAGTTGTTCATGTATGATATTTATCATTGATTCATGCTAAACTCTGCACAGTAAGTATAAATCTCCTCTTAATGCAATTTAAAATCAAATCAGGTATTTTACTCAGTTTCACTTTCCAGAATTTGGTCTGCAGGAGCCCGAGGCCCCCTGCTCTGCTTGGAACATTCTTGGTTCTCCCCGGCCTCAATTCTCTTGGTCTCTTTCTGGGGATCAAACTCATCTTCTTCCCCATTCTTGGTTCACCTCCTCATTTTTGTGAGATACTTTCTCATTTCGTTTCCTAAAAAAGAGTGCTTTGGAGGTAGTATCTGAGACTGCTGTGCTTGGAGAATGCCCATCCACTTGATTGGTTGGCAGAACTCCAGGTTGGAAAATTATTTCCCTTAGAATTTTGAGGGCATTGTTTTCCCAGTTTTAAATGTTGCAGCTGAGAAATCCAAGGCTATTCTGATCTTTGACCCTTTATATAAAACTTGTTTTCTCTCTGGAAGCTTCTAGAGTTTTCTCTTCATCACAAGAGTTAATACAGTTACACTTAATGAAGTGTGCTGGTGTGGGTCTATTCTGAATCACAGTGCTGGGCACTCAATAGGCACCTTCAATCTGGAATTCATGTCCCCCAATTCTGGGGAAATTTTTAAACCACTTCACTGATTTCCCATTTTTTCTGTACTATTTTTCTGGAATCCCTATTATTTGGATACTATACCTCCTAGATTGGTCCACTTCCTCCATCTAAATACCTTTCTTATGTTTTTCTTGGCTTCTTTCTTTCAGGTTTGAGGCTTTCTTGAAATGTCTAATAGTTGTTGGCTATGGGTTCTTGAAATGGCTTTTTATATACTTATTACTAAAACATGCCCAAGAAGCTGGAAACTATCATCTCCTCCCATGCCTTTACTAATCTTCCTAGTGATTCCCTCTCTCATAGCACTTCTTACATTAGATTGGAATTCCTCTGGGGCAGAAAATGTGCCTTATTTTATCAACTCCTAGTACAATGTCTAGCACACGCAGGAACTCAGTAACTGCTAGATGAGCTCAACTACTAAAGAACAGATTTCATTTTCTCACACGTAGAAGCATTACAGATTATTCAACAGTTGGATATAACTCAATTTCCAACCCAAATAGAAAACACTAATTATATGGGGAGAAGAAATCAGTCATCACATTTTGACAGCACTTTACAGTTTACAAAGGTACTAACATCTCATTTATTAGGATGGTGCAAAAGTGTGGCTTCAGACTGTGAATTTGAAATCATTATAACTAGCTCAAACACATCTTTATTAATCAAAATAGGAACCATTACAACCAACACATTTTTGCCAACAAGAAATAAGTTTGCTTATTCCTGTAGCATAAAAATATGTGCTTTGGGATTCGATGAACACTTGGAAAGCATTTTCTGCATCCTGATAATTGTGGAAGCATTTCACCTGCAAAAAGTTGTCGAGATGCTTGAAGAAGTAGTAGTTGGTTGGCAAGAGGTTGGGTGAATATGCTTGTTGTTCAGTTGCTAGGTCATGTCCCACTCTTTGCAACCCCATGGACTGCAGAACACCAGGCTTCCCTGTCCTTCACCATCTCTCTGAGCTTGCTCAAACTCATGTCCATTGAGTCGGTGATGCCATCCAACCATCTCATCCTCTAGTCTCCCCGTCTCCTCCTGCCTTCAATCTTTCCCAGCATCAGGTTCTTTTCTATTAAGTCGGCTCTTTGAAAGGTGGCCAAAGTATTGGAGTTTCAGCTTCAGCAACAGTCCTTCCAATAAATATTCAGTGTTGATTTCCTTTAGAATTGACTGTTTTGATCTTCTTGCTATTCAAGGGACTCTCAAAAGTCTTCTCTAGTATCACAATTTGAAATTCTTCAACATTCAGCCTTCTTTATGGTTCAACTCTCACATCGTAGATGACTACTGAAGTCAGGCAAATATGGTGGATGAGGCAAAATTCCATAGCCCAATTTGTTCAACTTTTGAAGCATTGGTTGTGCAATGTATGGTCAGGCATTGTTGTGGAGAACTGGGCCCTTTCTGTTGACCCATGATAGCTGCAGGCATTGCAGTTTTTGGTGCATTTCATCAATTTGCTGAGCATACTTCTCAGATGTAGTGGTTTTGCCAGGATTCAAAAAGCTGTAGTGGATCGGACCAGCAGCAGACCACCAAACAGTGACCACGTGAGAGTTTGGCTTTGGGAAGTGCTTTGGAACTTCTTCTTGGTCCAAACACTGAGCTGGTCATCACCAGTTGTTGTATAAAATCCACTTTTGGTTGCATGTCACAGTCTGGTTGAGAAATGGTTCATCATTGCATAGCATTCTAAGAGAAGACAACACTGAAAAATGATGATATTTTTGATTTGTGGTCAGCTATTGAGGCACCTACTTGTTGAGCTTTTTCATCTTTCCAATGTGCTTCCAATGCCAAACAACCAAAGAATGGTCATAGCTGAGCTCTTCAGCAACTTCTCCTGTAGTTTTAAGAGAATCAGCTTTGACGATTGCTCTCGTTTGGTTCTTGTCAACTTCCAACGGCTAGCCACTGTGCTCCTCATCTTCAAGGCTCTGTCTCCTTTGCAAAACTTCTTGAACCACCACTGCACTGTACATTCATTAGCAGTTCCTGGGGCCAAAAGCATTGATGATGTTGCGAGTTGTCTCCACTGCTTTACAACCCATTTTGAATTTGAATAAAAAAGAGATCGCTCAAATTCGCCTTTTGTCAAACATCATCTCCACAGTCCTAAATTATTTAAGAATGTATTCTGATATCAAACAGCAAATTTCAACAATAGAAAAACCACAATTATGTTTGCACCAACCCAATAATATTACAGGTACATAAGAAGCTACTTTTCTTTTTTCTTAACTTTATTTTTGGCTGTGCTGGATCCTCATTGCCACACAGTTTTTTCTCTACTTGTGGCAAGCAAAGGCTACTCTCTAGTTGTGGTGTGCAGGCTTCTCATTGCAGTGGCTTCTCTTGTTGAGGTTCATGGGCTCTAAGGCAGAAGGGCTTCAGAAGTTTGGGCATGTGGGTTCAGTAGTTGGGGCTCCCAGGCTCTAGAGCACAGGCTCAATAGTTGTGGCACATGGGCTTACTTGCTCTAGGCATGTGGGATCTTTCCAGATGAGGGATTGAATCTATGTCTCCTGCATTGGCAGACAGATACTTAACCACTGAGCCACCAGGTTAGTCCCAGAAGCTACTACTAACCCTTTTATATTACTGTTAGGGGATTCTCCAGTGGCTCAGTGGTAAAAAATCTGCCTGCAATGCAGGAGCTGTAAGACACTTGGGTTTGATTCTTGGATCAAGAAGATCCTTGAGAGGAGGAAATGGCAACCCACTGCAGTATTCTTGCCTGGGAAATACCATGGACAGAGAAGCCTGGCAGGCTACAGTCCATGGGGTTGCAAAGAATCGGACACGACTTAGCAACTGAGCACATATTACTGTCAACTCATTAAAAAAAAAGACTCAAAGCTAATATATTCAAAATATTTGACCACATACCTGAAAACTAACCATATCCCAAAATCCATCCAGATCTGTACAGGTAGTCTCCTTTTCACCTCGTTTATATTCACAATTGTCCACCAGTCCTTCAAACTGTTTAAACCTTTCTTTCATAAGGAGTCTTGTTTGACCAACTGCTGTGCGAATAAGATCTTTAGCTAGAGGAAATACAAGGTTTTTAAAAGTTAAAGCACAAAACAAGATCTTTATTGCAATCCAACCAGTTGATAAGGTGACCTCATTCTAAATATCCTAGAGTTATAGAATCAAATTCTTGCTTTAGGGCAAAACAAAAAATATCTACTACAAAACTTTGTCATACAAATATAGAGCATTTACTATCTGTTTCAATTCCTGCTAAAAATTAGCAATATACATTCTCATACTCAACAGCTACACAGCAAAGCATATCTCTCCTTGTATAAGAATTCAACCTTAAACAACTTACTGTACATCAATATCTAAGGACTTTGAGCTGGCAGCACACAAATGACTTTTCTTTTCTTAAACAGCTCTCCTGAATAGGCAAGATTATGGAATTTTTCACAAAATCTGATCCATATTGATTTGAGTAATCTTTATTCAGAAAATATTTTTGTATAATTAAGCAATATCAGACATAGTTGTCATTCATGGAAATCATAGTAAAAAAATAATAATAATAAAATTGGCAAATGTCTAACTCTCAGGAATGATAGTCAATATTCTAAGTACTTACATCTTTTAAGTTAGGTACCATTTTAGCACAGAGATATTAGTGAACATATATGTCATATGGAAAATTCTTGCTATTTTGAATAACAATGAAACTATAAAGCTGGACAACACTAGATTTTTATGTTTCAGGTAAATGCAACCATATTAAAATAAACAAAGCTAAGACATTAAAAAAATATAAGTGTTCCCTCACCGTCATCTGGAATGTTCAAGTCAAGTTTCCTGTCCCACTCAAGGCAGTGTGAAGTTAACTTCTCAGTTTCTGACCGGAGAATATTTCTACAATGAAGACATACATTAGCACTATGACACTTACACAACACTGATTTCCCAGAGCTGATGCTGAGTTGTTTTATGAACTGCGATATATTAAAATCTATAAATACATACTGATATTCCATGTCCATCCTTATACACCTAAAACTTAAGTGGATGGTTAACGTTAAGAGCCCATTTTTCAAGCTAATGTTTCCAGTTATTTCTGGTCTTATTTTTCAAATGCCGAGCAGAAAGAATCAGACATCCTTAGTTCTGCTCTTAGTTATTTTCCATGGAACTATGACCAACCCAATTGTCAGGAGTGAGTAAGAATGAGTAAGATGAAACTAAAAACTGTAAGTCTCAAATTACAGTGATAAGGGCTTACAG